>MNCL01000244.1:0-153388 GCA_001932985.1 Proctacanthus coquilletti
TTTTTTTTTTTTGCTTTGGGGTCGCCGTATTGGGTATTAAATGAAAAGGTTATTAAAGTCCGTGTCTAAAAATAATTAACTTAATTAACTTGTTTAGCACATTCCCCAAATATCTCTTCAATTCCCTATCCCCTCCACGATTTCGGGAGTCAGTCCAGATTAAAATATTTTATAATGAGAAACGGATCTTCTGTAATAATTATAAAGTCAAAATTTTATTAGAGCACACATTTTTTCGTCATTGTGTTGTCAATTATTTAGTCGCGCTCATTACAAGAAAGATTATTTAGAACATAAAAAAGGCCAAATTACTTTGTCAAAAATTCTATAAACTCAAAAACAATTGTTGTTGTTTGGGCTTCTCCGATTTAATGTTGCTTTCAATTTGGAAACAAGTCGTTCGAAATTTCGTTGTCTGTCATGAACAGAGTTTCATTATAAAAAATCTTTTATTTCTTTTGAATGTTTTTTTTTAAGTAAATGCCTAAAAATTATTAATACATTTTGAGAACTTAGCATTATAAGATTCTTTTTAATCAGCTGCTTGAATTATCTTTTTTTTAATTTTCTTTTTATTGGGATTAATATAATAGAGAATAAGGTTTATTGTGGATTTCTAAAAATATTTTTGAATTACTTGAATGATTTTTTTTAAATTATTCTTTATATTAAAATATTTATTTTATTTTTCAGTTTAGTAATCCATTCATATTGATAGAGGCATAAGGAATACTTCTCGTGCGAATGAATTGACACCTCTGGTGTTAATATAAAAATATAAAAGAGAAAATTGAATGTGCAAAAAGTAAAAATTACCACGTATATCTCGAAATTGTAAAAGCATTTACCAATGACTTTAATTTCTTCTTTTAAAGTGGCTTCGCATACAGCCCAAGTTTTATACTGAAGACTGCATAATCAGTGTCAATTTAAACTTCTGAAATGTTTTCGGGCAATTATGACACCACCGGTCGACCAAAAATTCAATTTGTTATGTAAAATGAAACGCCAGAAGATAATTCAATTAAAACGATCCATGTGATATTTTGTTTATAGCAAAACTATATCTCTCGAAAATTGTAAATCAAATCCAGTCAGGTCTAGCCACCTAATAACATGTTTCGATTTTGAACAAATTTCTCAAGGGATGAATAGAAGGCAATAACATAATTTAATTAATAATACTTTCAAAGTTACATATAATTTTATTTGATATGAATTGCACACTTCTACGCACATTGAAGTTCATTAATTGGAGTGATCACGCGTCAATGATTGTTCTCCCAATGCAGTCCTATTCCTTAGACCAGCGGACCCACCCAGTCCTGCCATAGTAGGGAAGAATGGATAGCAATGTTCGTCTCCCAAGAGCTGCCTCGCGATGGGTCCGGAAGGTCAAGTAATATGTTATACCATCACTTTTAATAGCCCAGGTGGCGGTCTTAATGTCCAACATTTTTTTTAATGTCGTAAGCACTTGATACGGAGTTATATTTCCGTAAATGCCTCCCATAACAAGGGTGCATATATTTTTGCTAACGCATGCCCTCAAATAATGTCCTGGCATAACCGCCTTTCCATTTAATCTAAGCAAGAAAAAAGTTTAATTCTGATAGATTTTCTATTAATTTACAACACACATTTGGAGGGCTCGAGGGAAATCGGCTTCGTAAAGGTATTGAAGATAACCAAAACCTCGATTTTCGCCAGAAAAATTCATCATCAGACGGAACTTCCCCACTGGACCAATTTCTGAGAAAATCTTAAACAGTTCTAATTCACTTATGGTTTTAGGAATTTGTCCAATGAAGATCTATTTCATCAAAAATTTTCCAAGTTTTAATTTATTCGAAACGTTAATATAAATGTTTAAGTACCTCCTTGGGTTCCATATTTACGCCATATTGCTTGAACTCTTCTGGAGGACCGACGATGCGTTGCCCATTTACTTGTTGAATTGGATATTGATTTCCATCGAAATGTACAAGAGACATTGCGTATAAAACTTTCTTACAATCTCTTTCTAAACTGAAGAAGTATATGAAACTATTTTCCAAGAATTTTCAATTTTCTAAGAAAACTCAGCAAGATCCGCACACGCAAGGACTTTTTCGAAGAAATCATGATTAAGTAGTTCGTTCTTCTAATACAAAGAATTCACTTGTTCAAAAAAAATTACGAGGGATTGCCTTCTGTGCATGTGTTTTAAACTCAACTTGGCAGGGTTGTAACTATAGTCCTTGATTTTTAGAGTCTGAGCCAAAAATATTTTACATCACATAATAATATTATTATTTTTTGTTTATAGCAATGATTAAGAGCGTTAACAGCGACAATTTTGATTAAAACCTTCCTGTAATTATAAACTCTGTAATTGCTTGTTTAAATTGTTTCTAAACATTATTGAGCTAAATAAGTATTATTCAAAAACTTATGTAACGCACACATTTAGTTCGAAACATAATTTTGGGATTTGTTCAAAATTTTGAATCGCCGACATTTAAAAACGACAACATAAAACATCTTCGATCTTGATCAATGTATGGACTCAAAATATATTAGTTTGTCCACAAATTTCATTATGATCCATAAACTTTAGGACGAAAGGTATTTTTAAACATTGCAGGTCATGGAAAATTCTACATTGAAATTTTCTCGAAATCGTGACAAGTATTTAAATTATCTACAAAATTCTACCTGAAAACGTCTACGTCATTTTAGAAGAAATTTTGCTCTAGTTTGTAAGGGTTATGAGGCCTTCTTTCCCAAATATTGCAAAAATAAGTGAAGTCCTTTATTTATTCTGAGAGCGTTATTTTGGAAAATTCATTTAAATGATACATTCAATTCCTATAACATTCAATTAATTTACGAGGTACAGAAGTGATAAAACATTATCTTTTTCAATCTTATATATAAAACTCTGCATTATTTAAATAATTTTCTTCATTAGTTCTCAATCCATAGGTAACACTTCCCTTTTTTTTGAAAAATCTGTTAAATATTTTCCAAATAATAAAATAATAATTAGAGCCTTATTTTACTTTTATTTACAAAACGCGAAGACATACCAAAACGTTTTGTATTTAGAAGATCTGCATTTTTGCACTACAATGAAATTTTGATTTTTGATTTTTGATTTTTTTAATTTTTTAATTATTTACAACAGATATATTACCGCAAACTATGCTAAATCTAGGACATGTACATAAAACACAAAAATAAATAATTCATGATTAAACAAAATGATTTTTGAAACAAAAACACATTAGCATTAGAATAAAAATAGTCTTGGTTATTTTGCAACATACTCTGCAAAATTTTACAAGTTCAGTATAATCCCATCGCTGGAACAACCCTAACCCTTTAGGGGTTTGATCCTTTTCTCACTTTCCTAGAAATAGACATAACACACCCATGTCCTATGTGTGATGGGGAAGTAGAGAACTAAAAAAAATAAAAATACAAAAATTACAACACAACCCAAATTAGGAAAAGAACCGCGAATGTATGCGATTGCGTACAGATTTTAGCATTTAGTTTTTTATACTACCGCTTGATTTAAAGATTTATTTGTAGATTGCAATACGCTCGGTATTGTGGTGTACTTAATTAGTCTATGAAATCTAATTCCATCACAATAAAGTGACTTAGAGCTGTAAAGTTCATATAAATTTATATCTATTACTCTATAATTAACAGGACGTTAATGAGCAAATTTTGTCCAATTTTAGAGGAATAAAGCCGACAAATCCCCAAAATGATCCTGGCTTATTTAAGAAAAAATATTTTATCTATTTATAATGCTGAAAAGCAAAGATCTGATGTCAGTGGTGTATCCCTGAAATTTAATTCGATTCTAATTGTTCCATAAGAATGGCACCGGAAGCCTTTGATGGGTTTTCCTTTCCGCGGCTTTTTAATGGGTTTATAAACAGGATTCCCGCGGCTGCGGCTCACTGTCAGATGTGTCAAGCGAATGAAATATAATTAGAAGAATGCATATGTCCATAATTGACAGGATACCAAGTAAAATCAGGGAACGTTTGAAAGACCGGACAGCTACGCGTCCGGCTGATACACGCTCTTCCTGAATATTGATGATTTGCGGCATAAAAGGGTCTCACATTTTCAAAGAGAAAGGGAAATGTAGTTATGTTCTAATAAAGTTTCAGTTTCACATATGAAATGAATAATGAATGAACGGTATTGAAAATTATTAATTACAATTTAGGGAATCCGAATGTTAGAATTTTGTTAAATATGAAATTAAAAGGAATGTTTTTATATATTTTTATGTAATATTTTATTTTAAAGTGCAATATGATTGATACAAATTATTGAAGCAGATCAAAAGAGAAAGACCTACTTTCTTCTAATATTGCTTTCTATGAAAACTTAAGACAATCCAAAAAATTTAGAAACAAAATTAACACTTAAGAAATGCTGAACTCAATATGTTTCAACATACAGACATAATTAGTAGTATGTTGGCAAAATCTATTTTTCTTAAAAAAATCTATTTCTGTATAAAATATTTCTTAATAAAATGAAAAAAAGACAAAGTATGTGAGTATGTATAAAATATTTCTTAATAAAATGAAAAAAAGACAAAGTATGTGAGCATAAAAGGTTCTGTGCCCGCAGAATAAGTACTTGGATTCGATACTTCAATTTGAAAGAAATAACTTGGGACTCATTCTGAAATGTTAAATGATATATTTCTTTTAATTTATGTCTTTGTGGTAGTACTATCAACTTAAGCAGAACAGTGTAATTCCTGATTCTCTAAACGAGATCCCTCTTTAATCTGTTTATATATAAGTAACATGCCCTGACTTCATCATCGCCATGCCGAAACCGCTGAAGCTTTAAATACGAAATTTCGTTAGTAGTGTTTTTTTTATAATGTAGAGACTCACTAAGAAAGAATTTTTCAAAATTCAATCCCTAAAGGAGTTTTAAGGGAGTATAAAGTTTAAAAAAAATTGCTTCCCGAGAAATGAAATAGAAATCAATGCAATTGTGCACGAATCAGAAAAGTACTAGACAAATTTTGATGAAATTTAGAGCAGTAGTATCACAGTAGAAGTAAAATCTAGATAGTGTTCATTACAAATACCCAATATACAATCTTACGTACAACGGAAACTACGTTTGTATAGATTACAAAAGCAAAGAAATTTTTTATTGTTTTTAGATCAACCATTCTGAAGATAGCGATCTCGCCAATTTGCCGAGTACTAAATATCTTTCTTAATTTTTAATTTGTTTTAATGGAAGTTTGTATAAAATAAGTTCAATACATCCTCATCAACATACCTTTTCCCCAAATCCCAAATAATTAACTAAGTTATCAAAAGAAGTTCGAGAGGAATAGCCTTTTTTCGGGCCCATCCCTGTGGAGTCCCCAAATTTAGATCGAAAATAGGAATTTTGTCTAGAAATGTTTCTGCAAGGATAAGTTTTCTATCCACTAGTGTAGGTATCAAATAAATCGGATGTTGCTATTAGGAACTACGACGCTATAGCGAAAAGCTGCTCAGCAAGCCCTACCCTACGATATAATGTCGAACTTATATCACATCGGATATATGCGTTACTCCTTTCGATAAAATTCCTTGTTGATCAGCGTTATTGGTCTACTCAAAGATCCAGCTTATTCCTCTTTTTTCCACAATAAGAACTTTCAAGATATAAGACCAATTTGACGATGACAACGTGACAAAGGTAAATCTCAGTTCCCATGTTGTCTGCACAAAATTCAATAAAAAAAAAGGTCGAACCAAACAAAGCGTTAAGACGTACGAGTATGTTTAGACAGTAAAATGAATAAAATTTATAGTCCTCCGACTGCAGTTGGCTCTTTGTTCGACGTGTGCCCTGGTCGTTGGACGGACGCTCAAGAATGTTCTTCATTTCCCTCCACCCGTTGTCTGCTGAATATAATACCTACTCCACTCCAAATGGATATTTTCACGTGATACTCGCTAGGAGAAATTAGGTAGAGTAAACAAACGTTTGGACACACTTTTGAAGATTTTATACCCACTCCGCCCTTCTCCCTTTGGCCGTAGCCCGGGAAACTCGTTAGATTAAAACGCTGACTATGGTCGGATGGAATTACACACAATGACTCAGAAATTCACAAATTTCAGATTTTTCGGGGTTTTCCGTATGCATACAGGCAAAGGAACAAAGCCTTGCTATGTCATACAATCTTATAGATATATAAGCGAGGCTTTCATATAATATTCAGAAATTCATTTCATATGGAAGGGGAATTGCAGTCTAAAGTACGCCTGCCACGACTATGACTTTAACAGGGTGAGACTTTTTGTTGAATTTTCGCGAAATTGGTTTCGGCGGAAGTGCATGAGAAGAAATATCAGACACCCTGCAGGATTTTTAACCGGCGTATATACGGGTTTTTAGTATCTAACATCCTGATAAGCCCCTAAGGAGTTTCATAATCATTTTCCGCTTTAACTGAGGTGAAAATCTTCTTCTTTGCCGCACGCGGGATGGCAGAATAAGTGTTGAAACAAGATAAGCCATGAACGGATATTGATCCAATTTCTAACACTCGAAGCATCTCAAATCCTTAAAGGCGGCGAATTTTCTTATATAATATGTACATATTTTTTTTTCCTTACTACTGCTGAGAGCTTACCATTAACTCCATTTTCTGCAGTATTCTGCTGGCACTTACCCCTTTTTACAAGCACCACGGCTTATCTCCATAATTTTCATCACAGCTCCTCGGAATTCATCCTGCCTGGCTCTAAAGTTGAAAGGATTTGGTAATTTAAGGCTGTTTTCACCCGTTCCAAAGTAAGGCCGTTGTTATGAACTGAACTCTCTGAAGCCAGTTTGGTTTTGTACACATTGTCGAAGCAATAAAACCTCCTTCCCGCACCTTTACAGCCCTGTGGCAGCATGTTTTATTCTTTGAACTCGGTAATGACTTAATTTGCTTGATTGTCCTCAATTTTCGAGTCATTGTTGTAAACTAAATGAACGGCGACATGAACGACCAAGATACCTTAGACCTTGGTTAGATTCAAAAGAGAACGAATGTCCTGGGAATGTTTCACGTGATTTGTGGCGCTTTCGCGTTTCAGCGTACCTCGCGCAATAAATGTACAATCGTACTTCCAGTTTTCTAGACTAAGAATTTATTACACTCCCTGTGAAGTGTGATATTGCGCAACTTTAGCCTCGTAAAATACCCCACAATAATCACAATTTGTCTTGGTTACAAAGTTTCAAATCAAAAGTGAGTTACTGAAATTGTATACTACCTCAAATATCACTTATCTAGATCTCTGTAAGTTTTCAACTGTATAGGTAATTATTTTTATAAAAGCTTGTGGTTTTTCAAGTTACTGAATTTCTCAGAATATGTACCCTGTAAACAGAAAACACTGAGAAGTTTTATTTAAATTCAAAACTATTTCCTTAGAGACTACACTGGAAAATTACAAGCATTGAGAAATAAAAAGATTGAATTTTTTTCAGCGAAAATGGACTTTGCTGTAAACAATTTGCATTTTTGATCAAGTTTTAAAATTGAGAAACCGAAATGCAGCCTGAAGCCAACATGCAGTGCGACACAAAAGAGCGAGAGGGAGGAGTAGAACTTATTTCTAAACCCATATTTGAAAACAGATTCACAGCAGTTGCAGCATCATTCAGTTTTATTCAAAGAATGTTAATCAAAGAAGTTTTGCGAGAAAAACTAGTCTGTTCTCAAGTAGAACGAACTATTACGGGACCGTACTTCAGTTTGTACAAAATTTCTGTAATTTACCAGTCAAACATAAAAGTAAATTGAATTGTTATGTTCGCCACCACGGAAAATCGAATTGTCCAACTAGTGACAATTAGTCAATCCATCGTATCCTCTTAACTCCTTTAATTTAGTTCAGTAGCAAAGTAAATCCCTAGCACTTAGCTTTTATTGAGATGAAAGAAACAATCTCTACGGCTCAGATTATTGTGCTGAACCGATGATAACGGAACACTATAAAGAACCTCCTTATTAGATTTTGCAGCTTGAGTTCGTTTCGGTGAATCCTTTCATCCTTTTATTTTCTATCTACAATGGCAGCAGTCCCGTGGCTTTCTTCGCTCCCGCCGCGCCGTTTACGTAACTCACAACTTTTATTACCTCTTCAACTTTCTACTATTGTCTCTTAAAGAGGTGCACGGCGGTTGCCCTCAAAACTTTTTCATCCCCTCACCCTTGTCTCAGTTAAGCCATAGTCCTGGATCGCAGCCTAACAACAGGAGAATCAGGAAAAGTCGGAATGTCCATAGGGATACGGGGAAGGATGCGAGAATGTGTTATGGTAAGTGCAGTTAATGTGCATATTATTTACGCTGTAAAAAATTTAATGCAACCCTGACTTTAAGCACTTTGTTCGAGTGATGAAAGCGTAATAAATGGGAAATGTAACAACGTGTGAACTCACTTTATGAAGGGTCGTTAAATGAAACAAAAAGTGTGATAACACGTCTTCCGTCTTGACACAGCACTCTCGGTGATGGGTGCTTTTGCACTACGATTGAAAGGATTTTATAGGTGGCTTTTAAGAACTCATATCTGATAATATCGCTGTCTGGAAAATAATATAGTAACAGAGATGTCCTCTCCTGTAGAGGGTAAAGGCTTTATTATACCCCACGGTGTGTCATACTTACCCACAGGCATAGAGAAATACTTTCGACATTTTTACGTCTCGCCATCATTTTTTAAAAAACAAAAACTATTACCGATTCACATTAAGGGCAAAAAGATTTCTCCAAGCACTTTTATATCTCTTTTGATGTTTATAATGGAAATGGGTATAAAGTGATCTGTCTGAGACATTTTTCATAATTTTTATATAAAACGATAGGAACTACATTGTTCAGCAACATGGGCTAAATACTTACCAATTGCGTAACGTAACGTGACGTTGAAGTTGAAACTGTGAACAGAACTCGCAACGTTTTCAACGAATACTTTTTCCTTTGTGGGTAGCGTGTCTAATTAAGACAATGTAATTAAAGGGGTTTGGATTCAAGTTGTATTTTACCTTTTTTCCTCTTCAGAAAGTGTGGACTTTCAAGAATAGAAACTTTGACGACGAAATTTTGTGTAGTTTTCCGAGTGTAAGAATAGACCAATAGATGGGACACATACTCAACTTTTACTCTCGTGTGCTTCGGGAAATATTTCAATTATCCGTAAGAAAACCTATACGTGTGCAAATAAATCATTAAGTTTAAATGTAAAAACTTTCTGACCAAACTTCATGTTTTACATAAATAATTGTAAATTAAGATGTGCAACAAATGTTTGAGCAGCTATTAATACAACTTTAAAATATTTTATGTTGGCAACCGGCAACGACTTCTCGTTTTTGGGGGTATGTATGATTTCTTAATTGTTTTCTAGATAACCATTTTTTTTTGTTTTCTTTGGCTTTAAAAATTATCAACCCTGTTACTGAGAATTATTTCAGTGTGGTCTTAGACTTCAGGGGGACTGGCAAATACATCAAAGTGTTCAAATAATTATAGTAAAATTGAATTCTGTTTCAACATTTCATACCTTCATAATCTATGAAGAAGACACAGAGGAATTTTGTGAATATTATTCAAATGTAGGAGGTAGTTGTGAAAGTGAGAATAATGATTCGGACAATGAGGTAGAAGAAAGACTTTGTTTGTAATTCGCACAATAAGAGAAGACCTGCATCTGCAATTTTTGTAACGTATCAATATGCAAATGTAACCAAAATGGCTTAGCATTTCAACTTAGACTTCATCATTACTTTCCCAAATAATGTCGTCATAGAAATATTTCGCTAATCCGAACCAATTGTTGTAAAAAGCCATCCAAAAAATCAAATTATCCGAATTAAAGGAAGCAAATTTGAGAAGTGTAGCTTGATGAATAATATGTCGCAAATTAATTCGCACAAAATGACAACATAAACTTTGATTGTATTACTTTTCATTATCCTGTAATTCTTGAATTTTATCTTTCAAAGCACAAGAACTTTTAGAAATCCAGACTACAAAATGCATAATGACAAATATGGCCAGTTCTTGGTTGAACTGGGCTCATAAATCTATCTATCGTTCAGTCTGAGGTTTGAATTTTTTTTTTTTTACTATTCACTACATAAATGTCTCTTCGAACATTAAAGTAGAACGCAAAATACTGTTGAAATTCTAAATAAGCAACTCCAAAACCAGGTAGTAAATCCGCAATGTTCAATACAATAAAACTTAACTACTGTTTTTACCTTTTACTTTCAGCGCAGAGGGATAAAGTACAAATTACTGACATTCTTTCACCTTTAGCAGTACTACGAACCGAACCGCTCTTCCAATTAACAACAATTTCTCACCCTTTGAATTGAATCCCACCAAATCCACCGATTTATGCCCGGAAAGTAAACAATTCAGTTCACGTCGACAGTGGTTCGCGTGCTGAAAGCGCGTGTAATCAATGAAACATCTCGCGAAGCCATTTGCCCTTTGAATGGAACTGTCCATTTAACAATTTTGTTCCTTCCAACCAATATAATTTTTAAACGATCTCATAGGACCTCACATCTCTGTCACCAAATTTACATTTTTTTATCCAACCTGTGACTGTGACCAAGTCCATGATGTTCATACCGGGTTTCGGTCAAAATCCCAGATTTTAAACGAAAAGCATTTAGGGCTGTAACAAAATAGGCTCCACATAAATCAATCCATTAACCTTTTTATCACGCCTTATCGCATCTGTCGACTGCTATCGCGGCAGCCCATCACGCTATTACATTGCTTTTGCAATTTTTAGCGCAACACAGCAGCGCGGAATCCGGCAAAAACAACCTGACATAGGCATTGTCTATAGTTCTGGCGCAAAATTTTTTATTGCTTTGTCGGTGAACAAGGTGTTAGGAACAATTTTAACTCTCTTCAAACAAAGCTTTAGGTCTGATATAGGCTTTTAAAAAAAAATTAGGCTTTTAAAAAAATGCCAAAAAAAAACTATAAAGTGTTTCCTTTATTTTTATTATCGAAACGTTGTAAACATCATAAAAGATTTTTCGTGATTCAAGTTAACCTCCAGACATCTTATCTGTAATATTGATTCAAATAAAAACAGCAAAAGATAAAACCTAGTTTCTTTTTGTAAACAGTGATGTATTGTTAGGTCTTTATCATTTTTTTGCAATTAGGTTATAAAATTAAATTTAACTATTGTTAGCATAGAAAGGTTCAACAATATTTACACTTTTTTAACCTTTAACCTGGCGTATTTTCTCTTCTAATATTAAATGCGAAAATATAAAAATATCTTATTATGTTTCTTCTTTCTTGAATTTGTACAACCTTATACTATTTTTTCAGAGCTGATTACCTTGGAAGAATATTTCATCGCTCTTATATCAAAAAGCATCACGTAATTGAATATTCTTAATGGAAAATTCCTAATTTACGCAAAAAAATTCTATTAAAATTGTATATTACCTGCTTGGGGCCAGAATCACTGTGAATCTGTTTGATTAATTTAATTTCTTAAAATTTCCTGTTTCACTATAAATTTACAATAATTTAACCGTCTATTTGAGAAAAAAGGACTTTTTATTTTGTTTTTTTTTTTTTCAAACAGAAATGTTTAAACTCTAGTCTTTATAATTCTTTGCTATAAAACTCACATCAATTTAAACATTTTCATTTCCAATTTTGTGCTAAAAATAATATTCGATTTACTTATATGAGTGTTTAAAATTTATTTTTTAAATTAAGAAATTTGGTTGTTAAAAGAAGGACAATATTTGTAAATAAACCTTTTTTCTGAAGAAAATTTCATAAGATGAGATTAGAAAAAACAAGGTCGAACGAACTAGACTTTAGTTGGCACAGAATAGTCAAAAACAACTAAAAAATTTTGATATATAAATTATTTATAAGAAATATTCACCTATTATATGTATGTATATATATATATATTTTTTAATTTAGGATACTTCTAAATTTAAAGAAAAGAAAAATTTTTGTTAGGAGAAAGAAAAGAATATAAAATGTCCAGTTTTATTTAATTGAACATTTTATTTTGAAATTCATAACTCATGGTAAAATATTATTTTAAACATTATCAGGCAATATTAAATAAGTTTTATCCCATTAAGTCAAAAAGTACAATAATTTCTATTTTCTGTCAGGAGAAATTTCAATTAAATAAAATCGCCTATAATGTCTGAGGAAAATACGTCAACGGCCATTACAAGCTTGTAAAACATATATTAAGCTATTAAAAAGCAATTTTTAACGATTATATAGATTTTAAATAAGTCAAAAAAAACGAGACTGAAAAATTAATGAGATTTTTGTTTTTTATACGCAACCGATGAAATTATACACAGCAGCTCACCTCATACAGATGTTTAAATTACAAAATCCTTCAGCTTATTTAATAAAATAGCAATGGAAATAAATGTCAATCATGAATTTGCAACGAGTTGCGCCCCTAGGTAAATGCTGGAAAAATCATTCGGCTTTCTTCGTCATATTGGTAAATTACATAAATGTATGACGGGGGTGCCGACGGCGAGATGCATTCATTAACGTGAACACAGGGTATAAAACCAAAAATTAATTACTGCTTTCGAAATGTTTTACAACTGTCTGTCTGAGATAATTCTTTTTGAAAGCTGCCTTTTTAAATCAATGAAAATATAGAGCGGGAGGGCATATGACGTTGCCAGTTACAGTGCGTGCCTTATGATAATAAAAATGGGTCAACAAGGTCCGCATCAGTCAACGAACAAACCCAGCGTTAAAATTCTCGTAAGCCTTGGAAATTCTAGCGAACGCTCAACACAAGAATTAATTGAAAATTGTCAGCAGAAATTTTTACTCCTGAATTTTCATTTAAAAGCATTTTGTAGCGCTGACTTTACGCGTCACTCCGAGCTAGTCTGAAATAAATATTTATGACTATCGCGAAAACAGGTAGGGACCCACCTCGTGAAACTCTGGGTTCTTCCGTCCTTTCGCTTATGGCGCACAAATAATAATTGGGAACTGATTGAGTTCAACGTTTCCTGCTTTTTCAGGTTTTCCAGATAATTATACATGGAAGAAAATGAATATTTAAGGCTATCAGCGGTCTGTGGACCTCCAATTTTAAGGAAATTTATTTTGTTCGGTATTTGAAAAAATCACCTAATCCTCCTGGTGGCTTTATTATCAGTCGAAAATCGCACTAACGAGCACGACATACTTTTGCAAACTTATCAAAAAAATACAGAAAATGTTTACGATTTTTTTTATCTATTTATTAAATCATAATTGCATAATTCTAAAAAAAAAATTGAGAAACGTATAAAGTTTTATTATAAAATTAATCAGCCATAATAATGTCATAACAGTCTTATAAAATATTTGATAATTCCAACAATAATTTCAGTGGCAGTGCTCGTCTAAATCAATGGCCTGCTGTCGTATCCAACCAAAGCAAAAGTATCCAACGGCTGCCCCCAAGATAACAGCTAGACAGAGCCAGTAGTTATAGGTCATAATTATGAGCATAAGCAGATATGATATTGCGACTTGAATTAAATGCATAATTGTCTGAAGGAAATGTGCTTTGTTAAATATCTTCTGGCGAATTGTCCTTCTGGCTTGGATATTAGACATTCGTGGACAGCATGTTCCATTTACTTGACCTGCCTCCTTTCTCATAACTATCATATGTGCAATGTCTTCCTGGGCCACTATATGATAGTATTTTTCTCGTAAGTATTTTAGGCCCTCATAGACAAATGCTATTGCAAAAATTCCTAAGACAGAAGCGAAAAATGTTCCAGTTGTTTTTGCTGTCCATGCTTTCCAAAGAATTGTCTCACAGTGCCCCAAGTGGAACTAGTAAATAGAATTAAGTAAACAAATATTCATATACATATGTTTATATTACTACACTAATGAATTGTTTCAAGAAATACGTTAAGAAACATACTAAACAATGAAAAGATAAAAAATTAAGCTGACATTTCTGTAAAAGGATAAAAATAAAATTTTATGAACGTTTAGCTTCCTTTCTCAATAACGAATCGTTTGGATCCTTCTCAAATTTTCTACATGGAGAAATCAAGAAATTTATTTTACTGACGTCTGGTCCAGTAGAAACGTTAGGGAAATGGGACTTGGCGTCCATATCCCACAAAATACCTGCTACTACGAATGCAGCGCATTTAAAAGCGGACGCGAATGAACTCTGGCTGAGATTTATTTTCCAAATGTTAGTTTTAGTTTTTGTTTGTTCATTTAATCTCCAAAACACTTGTACACCACATTCCCTTCTCTGACTTCTGGTTTAAATTATTAAACGTAACGCAACCAATTTAATATTTACTATCACACACGACTAATAAAGATAATGTATTTTTTTTTCCAACTAAGCAATGTTGTATTATAGTACAGCAGTTTTGCAAAAACATGAAATTTTGCAGGAACAGTTATAGGATATTTCCATTTTATCTCGATGTAAAATTAGCACTGAAACTTACACTCATTATCATAGGACAACTCTCACCACCCATGTCCATGCCTCCATGACCACCATGACCACTTTCACCTCCGTGCATATGCTCCATATGCATATGATCCATTTTCAACACAAAAAGAAACGCAAACACGGTTTAAGACAATGGATGGAAGAACTGGTTGTACTTCCGGACGTTGGCACGTCTTTTAAACGATTGTGGGGATATTTGTAAGAAACCATGGTACAGCAATGCAATAAGACACAACTGATTAGATATCGAGCTCCCTGAAGCTATCATCACCGAATTAAGGCTGTATGAACTTCTTACAGCACAGATAAAATAAATATGTACACAACTGAAGCGTCTAGCCATTTCTCCAACAAATTAACTACCATTATCTTATCTAAAGTGCGTGGGAATTCCCATCGGGGGTTCATACTCCTCAAGATATAAACGGTGTGCTGTCTAAGCAACAAATGCCAGGGTAACCGTTTTAAGATTCATCAAAGCCTTAGAAAACATTGCTTTTTGTGTCGTGTGCAAATTTTTAAACAATTTAAAGACGTTGCCGTGTGCAAAATTTACGTTCGCTCATGCTCTCACAAAGCTCAAAATGGGTCGTGTGCAAATTTTCGAAAATTAAAGGTTTATTAATAATTAAATTATAAATTGAAGTGAGAGTTGTGGGTGCCATCTAACACCGTTAATATTAAATAGTGTTTAAGTAAAATAACAGCAGAATTTAGATGATGAATATGATACATACCATCATAAAAGATTTTTGCCCCAAACGAAAGGTTATTTAAAAAACTATTATAGATACTTAACATTTAAATTAAAGTTTCAACTTTAAATTTAAAAATAAAAACAGTCATGTTCATAGAATTTTATAGACCCTTAATAATTACCTTTTATCTCTGCTGTCGTCCGCTTATTGTTAAATCAAATTAAATTTATTAAATACTTACCAAAACTTACGTTGTAGCACGCAAGTATACACAACAACTTTTTGCTGAGATAAAAATTACAATTAAGCCTTTAATCCAAAGTTCTAAATAATTTTATCGTATAATATAGGAATTTAACGAAAAGTAAACGTTGAAAACCCGAAAACCTTTTCGCGGTTTTAAAATTCGACATTGTATTCTATTAATTCGAAATATAACTCATATGAACATATAAATTTTAAATTATAACTTAAAATAAAACTCAAAAGGCCTATAGAAAATTTTTCTTATATTTATAGAAATTCTGGTCTACCGCGCAATTTATTATATTTTGGTTCGAAGCATAGTAAATTCCTTTATATATGGCTAATTATGTGTTTATACTCTATCTTAAGATAGAAGTTTCCTTTCGAATCATGTTGAATTAAATGAATGAAATTTAACAGAACATAAAAAATACTTTTCTCGCACGTCTGACATTTAATCGGCTTCATTTAAAACAATTTTACCGCAGAAATATAAGCAAAATTAAAAACGAAAGAAGATCTTTACTGGGTTGTCTACTTAAACTACTAAAATTCAAAGTAAATGAACCGCTCTTATTTTATTTATGCATAATTATGAAATTTATATATTAAATTCTTTTGTTTCTTTGAAATTATTCGAGAATCCAATTTTAAATGCAAACAACTGTTTTTATTTTATTTATATGAAGGTATTCGATAAATACTCAATAAATAAAATTATTATTTAGAATTTTCTTCGTTGAGACGAAAATACCTTTCTATTCTTACAATTTTCTTGAATTATGGATTTTCTCTCTTTGACTTTGATTTGATGGCGTTAAAGTAAATAAAAATCGCGTAAAAAAATTATTTTTCATACCTATGTATGTATATAAAAAACAGGACTGCTTGATTTTTATTTTCAGATTATAGTCACATTAACAAATACAAACGCGTATAAAAAATTGTTTGAACTTACTTATAAGGTACAATTTAAAAACTTTTAGGCTTTCCGAAATGTAAATATCCTCAATATAAGTAAATATTGAATAAAACATTTCTAAAAGTCATTCTTTTCTTTTTAAATTCTTTTTGTCATCCGAACAAACTTACGGGCACACTAGTAAATGGTAATTTGGTAATTCTTCATTAAGTTCTGCGACAATGGAGTAATAACTGCTGTTGCGTGTATTTATTTCTTTGTTTCGCTTTTAATTTTGTAGTGATCGCTCCCGATCACTTCGTTAGGCTTAGTCTCCTATAAAAATCCTAAGAACAGCCGCAAGGCTTTGCTCTAGTAGAGCGGCTGCTCAAGCCGTAACCCTGAGCTAAAGAGAACAAACTAGAGGAGTAGCTAATCAACTGTAGCTCCGAGTAAAACGGGAGTTCGGTCTAGAATGTTCTATTTATTGATTATTTCTTAGCCTACTACAGTACTACATAAGTACTTATCCCTAGTTTCTCAACTATTTTCCAATTTTGGGTTAGTACCTAACAAAGCTTCTACGCATCATTCAATGTGACACCGGTACGAGCATGGGCAAGCAATTTGAGCAGCCTTAGTCAGTGCAACGGCCCTTGTTCAGTGCAAGTGCAATTTCAGCATGTCCTATGTAATCCGAGTAATGTCAGCCTAGGTCAGTTTAAATGCCTAGGCAATAAAGTGTAAAATTAATGGGCACATCACGGTGGTCTCATCACACTTTAATTTAAAATTCTTTCATAAAATCTTCTTCATATAACCACTAAGAAAGTCGTCAAATAATTTGAATTGGACATAATTCATAATTATTTTGCGAGTGATCTCATTTTTTAAAATTTTTGCAAATATTAACTTTTTTTCAAATTTCGCCCCACTTCGCTCGCCGATACAAAAAGAATTGTTTATCAATTTAACGCCAAGAACTATGAAAACCGATGTTTCCAAAGTTTTGGAAGAAATATGTATATGTACTTTGTAGAATATAAATATGTAAAACAGAAATAAATTATTGGTGTACCAATAGACTATTATAATTAAAATAACAATAATTATGATCACTTTTTTTATGGGGATTGTATGGGTCTTAGAAGCTCATAAATCACGCTTAGTTATATCTTTAACGTACATACATTCTTTTATAAATTAAACGACCAAACCAATGGAAAAATATGGATTTATTTTTTGATTATCGAAAAACATTTTTTTTTTCTTGAAAAATTCGAAAGAATATGGCTGAACGTTGGAAAACGCGCGAGGGCATCTGTCGCGTATTTATTCTGCAACGGCCTTTGAACTTTTAAGCAGCTTACTAGACTACATACAGAAAAGAAACAATGCAATTCCACTTTATAAGCCATAGTAACCTACATATTTCCGTGTATTGATTGAAAAATATTTCAAATCTTTTAAAATTTTGAAGTTTTCATTTTGAGAGGTTTGTACAAAAGTAAAAAATGTATTCATGCCCGAATATCCATCGCTGCATTCATGAGACCGAAACACCAAGAAGCAGCGATAGAGATAAGAGGATATGTCCCAAAACCAAACAAAATGAATTTTTATTGAGAAAATCTTCGGAGCCCCCGTTAATGGTATATGAAAGAGCTGCTCTTTTCTTAGAGCAGTTCGAAGAAAATCGCAAAAGAACACAGAGAAAATATGAAAGCGATTTTATTCGTCAAGAATATGGTACTTGTGTATTTAGAAATCTAAAATTCAATTAAACATTTACGCATTTCTTTATAGATAAAGATACATGGTCCCCAACTTCGAGATACAACCCGTACAACTATGATATGAAACAATTAGATATCGAAAAAAAAGTTTGTTCATTACCTGAAAAGTCAGCCAGCAGTGTCTCAAATATCATGAACTCAAAATATTTATCAAAACGACAATCTTTTGATAAAATGGTTGAGTCCATCGAACACTTAAAGAAGCTTTCATCAGATACCAAAAAGAATGATCCACAAATTAGCTTTCTCGTCTACTTTGCATTGTTATGGATCATGATTTTCGGTGCATTTAGTAATCGTACCCATGTCCTTTTAAGGTTTAGCAAGGAAAGACTAGCAAATTATGTAACGAAATTCTGGGCAATCTGGAAACCAACATCCGAGTCGCAGGAGAAACAATGTTTCAAGATTATAAAGTTGTTTCTGTTTAGCCCAGCCCTTATTTTGGTTAGTATACTTTATTCAAGCATATGGATCCTATACGAATTAAGCGAGAGATTCAGACGTCCAGTTTCCGATAGTTATACAAAGAAAATTAATTTTCAGCGTCTTTTTGAGAACTGTAATTGAATTCATTTTAGAAAAATGTGCGTTATATTTTCAGATAAATATATATATATAGAAATTAGGCGTTGTCCGATGTGATTTCTGCGTAGGAAGCTTAAAACCGACCAAAGTGGAGCGATGATTTCTTTTTCATCGTATACTGAGTGATCGCTCTTAAAACCACATTATTTTTAATAGCTAGATAATTACCTCCTCAATATTATTAAACAACAGAGTCTTGTTAAAGTTTATAATTACATATTAATTGATGAAAATAGTGAATACAAGGGTAAAAAAAACTTAAATTAGATCTGCCACATTCATAGGCATCTCATCAATTTGTGTCGAATAGTACTGTTCAATATCTCGAAGAATTCTAATATCATCACTTTTAACAAAATTGATAGCGACACCTTTACGGCCAAATCGTCCAGACCGACCAATACGGTGAATATACAATTCACGATTGTTGGGCAAATCGTAATTAATGACCAGAGAAACCTGCTGCACATCGATACCCCGAGCCCAAACATCTGTTGTGATTAGTACTCGACTCTGGCCAGATCGAAATTCTTTCATAATTTCATCACGCTCCTTTTGAGGCATATCGCCGTGCATTGAACTCACTGTAAAGTTGGCTTCTCGCATTTTTTCGGTTAACCAGTCCACCTTTCTTTTCGTGTTGCAGAAGATTACGGCCTGTGTGATCGTCAGCGTGTCGTACAAGTCGCAGAGTGTATCAAACTTCCATTCCTCGCGTTCTACAGCAACGAAGAATTGTTTAATGCCTTCCAGAGTCAATTCATCACTATAAAAAAAATTTATAGTTGAAATTATTTTACCTACAAAAATATAGCCATTACCGTTTCACCAAGATTCGAATGGGGTCTGTCATAAACTTAGAAGTCATCTCTAGAATTTCGTGAGGCAGAGTGGCTGAAATCAAAACAACCTGCGTTGCTGGTGGCAAATATCTGTAAACATCGTAGATCTGTTCCTTGAACCCTTTGTTCAGCATTTCGTCAGCTTCATCGAGGACAAGCATTTTAATAGAGCGGGTACGTAGTACTCTTCTTTTTATCATATCGAACACTCTGCCGGGTGTCCCACTCACAATGTGTTGCCCATAATCCAACTTCCTAATGTCCTCTCCCAAATTGGTGCCACCAATGCAGACGTGACACTGGACATTCATAAAGTCTCCCAGGGCGAGAATAACCTTCTGAATTTGCACCGCCAATTCGCGAGTGGGTGATAAGCACAAAACCTGTGTTTCACGGAGTGTTGTGTCGAGCGATTGTAAAATTGCAATGGAAAACGTCGCCGTTTTTCCTGTACCAGACTGAGCCTGGGCAATGACATCGCGTCCTTTTACAATCGGAAGGATACTTCTCTGCTGAATAGCCGAAGGTTTTTCGAAACCTTTAAAAATAATTTTCCCACATAAGATGATCACATAATTGTGAAATAATGTATAACAACGGTCAAATTGTAAAACTAGGCTTGTAGTAGCAGCGTAACCCCATTAGCCATGTTTGTAAACTCACCGTAAGCGTATATCCCTCGCAACAGCTCCTCTCGTAGTCCCATAGAATTAAAGGTGGGAATGACTTCAACATCTTCACTCGTTTCGAACTCTACGTTCGACAAATCTTCACTTTGTACATTTCTACGAGACATTTCTGCAAATTCCCTCTAACTCTCCGCGTAACGTGCTAAAATCACCAAAGCTTTCACTTCTGTCAATTCTTCCTTTCTGAAGCTTCTTCTTGTATAAATGCTTGTCACATTTCAATCATATTTAATCACGAGCTGTTCGTAAAACAAGAGGAGTAATTAAAGGATTACATCTTAACGCCATGAATTGTAAGAACATAATAAATCTAAAACTAGTATTAAATTATATACCAATGCTAATTTTACGTAAAAACCTTGAACTGTAAAATATTTACAAAAAATTTATCAATCTCAGTATATTCTTCGAAGGCCTTTTGAAATTCAACTTGTTTACGCAATTTGCGCATCTTCAAACTTTTGTTGCCACTGTATTCGAAAGCAGAAGAAATTTTTAAAGTAAATAATTAGGGACATACGACACAAGCAATAAAATTCACAGCTAAATACTAATATATAAAAATATATGATATTATATTCCGAAATTTCACAAAACCCTTTCCATCATTCGAAAGCACACCTCGTTTTTTTACACAAAGTGGTTCTGAATGCAATTCGCAGCCTAACACAAACACTACTAGCGAAATTTATAAAAATACTGAAAAAATGCATCGCTTAATAATGTTAAAACGAATACTCGATGTGCGATTTTTCAAAAAGAAATTCGTTTTGGTGTTTTTAAATTATGTATAGTATAGAGTTCATTACGGATGCATAATCTTTGTATCTCTCGAATTTTATACAAAACCCTATTTTAGAGCAAACAAAAAGTCTTGTCACAATTCAAGATTTGGAATTATTATTCTAAATTTAAAACATTTCGAAGAAAATGTGACAGGGAATTTTTTACTACTTTATCATATTTCCCAAATGTTCAAATCCAGTGCCGCGAAAATCGCTATGTTTGCAATCTTAAACTGAAAACTTTTTCCTGCATTTTCTATTTCATTTTAAATAAAATCACTATTACTTTTCAATCATAAAATTACTAAATTGAGCGCCATTCGTGAGGCAGAAATTCTTAAGACAAAAGGACGACAAGTTGCAAAGAACTATCCCGCCTAAGTAAGATTTAAACTGCCATTACCAACCGGGATGTCGAGGCGCATCTTGGTCACATGTGGGGCTGCAGTTTGGGAAACTTTTGTGAAAAAATGTAGCTCCACTCTATCGACTGCTGGTCCATTGCATCCCCTCGCGGGGATCAAACTAGGAGCCGGAGCATGTTTCACCAACATATTCCCATAATAAATTCCTTTAACCGTCCTCTGCAAAATGCATCGTTTTAAATTTATTCCGTGCGTTAGAATTTCCCGCAAAAGACTCATTTCGCGACCCGGCTCAACCAGAATAAAGTTTCCAAAATAAACTGTGCACTTTTAAAGTTTCCTCCCCTAGATTCTTATATTTCGTCAAGTCGCAGCATTTTATCTCTGAATTTTAAAACTAGAAAATCGGGACTAGTCGCAAGCTTTAGGACATGGTTGTTTGCTTCAATCTGTCGGCCAACATTTCCGAGCGCATCTTCCTTTCAAAATTCTTTAGATTATTTAAGCCAGTCCCGGCAACTCGGAACTGCGTCAGAAGACTATTATTAATGATATTGGCGGTTTGCGTGGGGCAAGAGAGCAGGATAGACGAAGTCTCGAAAAATTAAGTGACTAATTTAAATTTTAAGAAATTTACGATAGTTTGAAATTAAGTAAAAACCTATGGAACCAGAATTTTGTATAAACACGCTACTAGTTTCATATTCTCAATTTCCAATCGTAGTTTTTATACTTTTGATTTTATAATACATTTCAGTTGATTATACGAACTACTTAGATTTGCATTTGAATTTTTCTTTTAATTTTTAGATCCCTCTTAGCAATAGTTTCATAGGTCTAACATTATCAAACAAATATCATTATATCTTTTTCCTGTTTTTTTTTAGATCCATGAATGAGTGTAACAATTATTAATTATAAAAACAAATATAAAGAAAAGCATTCACATAAACTTTATTTAAGTATAATCTAGAAAATACTAACACCAGATAAAAAGATAATTCAACATAAACATAAAATATACCACTTAATAAGACGATTACGTACCAAAAGATTGTTTTGTTTTGTGAAAAAAGAAGACACTCGTTAACGTATTAAAGAAAAATTTAAAGCTGAACCCCAAAATAAGTGACTCACAACCGGGAATATCTATCAGAAATGTAAAAAATGATGAGTGGCGACTAAAAAAGTTTTCTTCCAGGGGACATCTCAATAAAAGTTTATTACATTTTGCATTTTAATCTTAATGCCAAAATAATTAGCATAGTATGCAAGATTTAACACATGAACTCTTACTCTTGTTGCTGCACGAAACTGTTTAAAAGAAAAGATGATGTGCAAGAAATGCATGAAGGAAACGATTAGAGGTGCAGATGTCTGAATTTTCCCTACTCTCTTAAGCGTTTTAAGCACTAAACTAAAAATCTATATAAGATTAGAATAGGCATACGAGAAAGAATGGAGAGAATAAAGAATGCTTCAGCAATTTACATAATTAATCCATTGAAGATTCCGTAGTATCGCTTTACGAAAGTTCTTGTTTTGCTTTTTTCTATTTCGCTATAAATCGCACTTTTGACAGAGTCGCGGAAGAGCCAGCGCTTCGTCAGACGCGATTTG
Source organism: Proctacanthus coquilletti (assembly GCA_001932985.1). Lineage (NCBI taxonomy): Eukaryota > Metazoa > Arthropoda > Insecta > Diptera > Asilidae > Proctacanthus > Proctacanthus coquilletti. Next base: position 23,103 of record MNCL01000244.1, read on the forward strand.
TTGTGGTAGGTTCTTGCGTAGACGGTTCGTAAATTAGCGTACTGTTTTCAACAAATCTGTGCCTTAAATCTTTGCGCATTACCAGATTTCTCAAAAACTCAATTTTCACATACTAAAGTGGAATTTACAATGTCTTTTAATAAAACGTTTTCCCTCATATTTAGACAGTGCATTTTGTAGTCTGTTGAGGCAAATTTTTCAAATTTTAAAACAGACAAAATATTCATTTTAAAATGTGAATCAAGTAACGTTTTTTTAGTTTTATTGAATCATGTTTCCGTAAACGTATTTAATCCTTTTTTCAATGGTGAATTCAAGAAATATTTTCTACAGACTCAGTAGCGTCCTTTCAATAAGCTTCTATCGACGGTAATGCGTGGTAACTCAAAATTTCTGGCCAAACTTTATTAAAACGACATGGCCATGGACAGAAAATTTTGTTGCCCTAGTCCATTATTGCAAACGTAACTCCTACTTAAAGTAAACTTAGTAAAAGTTGTTATTACGAAATGCCCGTTTCAAATTTGGGTTTTCAAATATTTCGCTACATCCTCACTAGTAACTTTTACCAGTAACACTTGGTCGTTCTTTAACAACTAAAATTTTTCTTTCGTAATTGTTATTTCCTACCCTTGGCTTTAGGTACCAATAAAAGTTTGGGAATGTAACGTGATCCATTAATGCTGTGATATTTTTCTTACTTGAGAACAATTTCCATTTCCACTCTTACAAGGTAATCATCCCATCAGATTATTTTATACCGACCAAACAGCCTTAGTACCGGTCACCTGTACTAGACAAGTGGCGGGTAACTAATTCGCGAACTTTATTTTGCATTTGCAATGCATTTTTCTTAATTTATTACGTTCCAATTTCATATAATTATTTCAAATCGGAGCCCACTTTATTCTTTAGCTTAGTTTCTAGAATTTTTGCTGTGTTAACAATGGCCCAATGGAAAATTAAAGCTCAATTTTTCCCCCCAGAAGAAAGAAACCACATGGAACGGTTACTTTTATTATAGTTTCCTTGAAAAGTCATGCTAAGATCCATTCGTCGTTGCAAATGCCTTTTGGCAGATGATCCGACTTCCCGACTGGTGACCAGCTCTTCTTTTGAGGTATTGTATCTCGATTTTAATAGGATAACGGCTCATACAAAGTTAAGCAATATTTTTTAAACGCCACATAAATACGGAAGTTATTGCGTGATTGGCATTATCTCTCATTGATCTTGTTCCAAAGATAAAACCAATGCTTGCAGGGTGTAAAATCTTTAATGACTTTTGTCCAATTTTTAAATAATTGATACTAATAACAAGAAAAAATGCTATAATTTGATAAATTACGTGTCACACAAATAAAACAACTTTTGAACTTATCCAGTTTATTCGAAAAACAAGTTATGCACAAATTACTTTAAAAATTTCCATATTTTATATTTAAGCCTTTGGTAAAAGTACACGCCTTGCCATGCAAATGGCGCCTGGTCCGAACGGCATTTTTAAATACACTCCCTTTTAACTAATTAAGCTTCTATACTGTACAACGGCACCAATAACTATTACTCCTCTGTCCTAACTTATTTTATGTAAAAATTCTTCATTTGGAATATGCATAACAAGATCTTTAGATTTCGTTGATTGTGGAGTCGTTGAATTCTTCTCTTTGAGAAGACCTCCAAAAACAATTCCCAGAAACAATAGCAATCCCACCTGACGATTAGAAATAAATTTCTCCGCACAATCATTCGGATCGTCGATATTGAGTGAAGATATCTACAAACGAAAGAAATGAGGATAACTATTAAAGGACAGATCTAAACATTACCTGTTTTGCTAAATGACTAGCGACTAGTCCGACGGCTGTAAAATATGGCCACGTTTGATCACACATCACTCCCGTTGTAAGTAAACCAGAGATCATAGCAGTTGAAAACCCACTCAACCAAATTTTTGTATTTGCTCCAAATCGCAGGGCTGTGGATTTTATTCCTATTGTCAAATCGTCTTTCTTGTCCTATTTTTATCCATAAAAATAAATTAAGTACTAGTACTACTATTAGCCAAAGCCTACCTGATGAGCGTAGATAGTATCATATATTATAGTCCAACAGACTCCTGCAAAATAGAGAGGAAGGCAAGTTTCCCAGTTAACAGATCCTTGAGTAGCGCACCAGCCAAGTAAGGCGCCCCAATTAAAAGTAAATCCGAGCATCAGTTGTGGCCAGTAAGTTATCCTCTTCATTAGAGGATAAGTTATTACCAGACCAATGGAACTAGCCCCAAGTAATACCGAATTCCAGTTTAACTGCAGTAGAATCAGCAATGATAAGCTCAGCTGAGCAGAGAGGAAGACTATTGCATTTTGTTTGGTTATGGCGCCACTCGCTATTGGTCGAGACTTCGTCCTCTCCACTTTACCGTCAATATCTTTGTCCCACAAGTCATTTATTGTACAGCCAGCTCCCCGCATGAGCACAGCTCCTGCTCCAAATAAAGCCAGCATCTGAAGATCTGGCCAACACCCTGCAGATGTACTAAGTCCTATACTCCAGGCACAGGGCCAAAACAGAAGCCAAGAACCTTTTAGGGGTAATTTCGTTTTAAACCGAAAGTAGGGAAAAATTTAAAATACTTACCAATTGGCCTGTTTAAGCGTACCAAGTTCGCATAGGGACTTGTAGCCGCCGAAATCCTTGCAAGGATGTCCTGCTCCGTTTTGCCCGCCGCCGGACCATTGAACGACCTCGAAGGGATCAAGCAGACCGTAACCCGTTCCGCACATATATTCTGATAATAAATTCGTTTAGCTGTTCTCTGCAAACGGCTGCATCCTGTTAGAATTACTTTATGCGTTAAAACACCTCGTAAAATGTTCATTTCACTATTGGGTATAGGGCAAGAATAAAATTTGTATAGGAACTTTTGGTTCTTCATCCGCTACACTTTATATTCCACCAAACGGGCACATCACTTTAAAACAACCAATGCCATGCCATGGCAGAAGTTTTCTTCTTCGTTTTAAAACCTGAAAACACAGGCGAGTAAAATGCTCGGCCTTGGCCGGTTCAAGGGTTATTCAATCAAGTTTCTTCGATGTCAAGACATGCGCATTCTTCTTCTTCCAATATTACACATCGTTATGTTCTGTTTATTAGGTAAGATTCATTTACTGAATCCGCCGAAATTCAAAATTTGAACTATACTACTAAAATACTTATTTGCGTTTATTCACTAACAAAACTAATTTCCGTATATATCTAATTTGTATTTACTCCCACCAAGTCCCCCACAAGTAATGAAATATGTGTTTCTTATTAACCACTTCGCAACTTTATTTTGTAAGCGATTCCATGTCCTTCTTCAGTGATTCTGGAATTTTGTCAATAACAGATTGATGATTAATGCCTCGGGAAGTAGCGATTACCCCTTTGTTGTTAAGAAACTCAACATTTCCATGGTATCCATAATGATGCCCATTAATATCTGTGAGTCTTCCACCAGAAGCTTCTAGGACAGCCTCGGGGGCACAAGTATCCCATTTTTTACATCCTGCGCTAGCGAACACGTACGCATGTGCATTTCCCTCGAGTAGCTGTAGAACTTTATAGCCAGCTCCACCAACTCGAAGTACAGAAGTCGGCTTCAAAGCATTCAAAGCTTCTTGCACTAAAGGTGTGTAGTGTGACCGAGTAGTGGTCACTATAAATTGACCCTCTGGCGGCGTAGACGGTTGAAATCCACCAACGCCCAGTCCACGTAATCCCCAAATTGTCCTCCCTAGCTCACCACTGTGATTTTGGAAATAGGGCTGGTGTATGATACCTCCAACAGCCGAGTTATTCACTGCGATTCCTATTAAGACTGTAACGTGCTCAAGAAATCCCTGCGTGTACTCTGAAGTACCATCCAAGGGATCAACCCAAATGACCAAATCTTCGTCTCTGAGCGCACTGAGATTATCTGGACACTTCATCTGAAGGATATCGCTGTCCATATCAGTGACCAAGAGCTCCGGCGATATGTCCAGATCCGTGTTACCTTCTTCCCCTATAATCTTCACATTCGGGAATTGATGCGCTAGCGAGGCTATTATACATCGCTGTGCCATTCTATCAGCCTCAGTCTGTAAGTCCCTATTTCCCTGTTGAAAATTGTTTATTTAGCCACTCAGTGAAATTTGTTTAATAAGAACTTTACTTTATCGACAATTCCCAAATTACCCTTTTCCATTATTTCGCGGATGACGGTGCCAGCTCGTTTAGCCGTATTTAACGATAGGGACATCACCCTCATTATTAATGGAAACGACATTTTAGACATTGGAATCAAATATCACAAATAATCCCACGAGCGAACCCGTGCAAAAATCCAATCCAGCACAACTGACGTCTGTTTACATTAAGATGACATTTCGTGGCAAAGTTGATGAAAACCTAGAGAAAATTACAAAGACCTGTTTATAATCGCATTCTGGTTTTCAGTAACGCGCTTTGTCATTCAGAATAAATAATTGCTCACAGATTAGTTAAATATGAACAAATATATACAAGAAATTAAATACGACTTTGTCGCAGAATTACCACTGATATGGCAGTCCTAAGGCTCGGAATTGTCAATTGTCGTGTAACCTTTGGACCATCATCCGTCACTTGGAGCAGCTTAATTGGATCTTTTCCTATTATTTAACTTGTCCACTAGTTCCTCCTCACAGTGAAAAATGTCCAGAGTCCTTGTAGGAGTTAAAAGAGTCATCGACTATGCCGTCAAGGTAATTATTCCCCAATTAAGTTTAAGTATCTGAAAATATTAGAAAATTTTTTTAGATCCGTGTTAAACCAGATAAGACTGGGGTGGTCGTCGACGGCGTGAAACACTCAATGAATCCCTTCGACGAAATTGCTGTGGAGGAGGCAGTGAAAATGAAGGAAAAGAAACTCGCATCCGAGATCGTCGCGGTATCCGTGGGCCCAACTCAGTCCCAAGAAGTGATCAGGACAGCTCTCGCTATGGGAGCTGATCGGGGTATACACGTTGAAGTCGCCGGAAAGGAATACGAAACATTGCAACCAATACATATCTCAAAAATCCTAGCAAAGATTGCACAGGATGAAAAAGCCGATTTGTTAATCGTCGGGAAGCAAGCTATTGATGACGACAGCAACCAGACTGCCCAAATGACCGCTGCTGTCCTCGACTGGCCTCAGGCGACTTTCTGTTCGAAAGTCGAAAAAACTGGTGACGGCCTCACGATTACTCGGGAAATTGATGGTGGCTTAGAGACTATCAAGTGCAAGGTTCCTGCAGTTCTAAGTGCCGATTTGCGACTCAACACTCCTAGATACGCTACTTTGCCGAACATTATGAAGGCAAAGAAGAAGCCCATGAAGAAGGTAACTCCCAAAGATTTGGGCGTCGATACAGCACCAAGGATTGAAATCCTATCGGTTGAGGAACCACCAGTGCGCCAGGCTGGCGCCACCGTGCCCGACGTCGACACTTTGATCGCTAAACTGAAGGAGGGTGGCCATGTAAAGTAAGCCAAATATTAGTTAATATAAGTGGAAAGTAAAAAAGGCTTCGAAGACGGAATATTCGCACGAACGCTGCTTTTCTACAAAAAACCTATTAGAAAATGTATTTTTGAAATGAATTGCTTTTTGTAAATACACTTGTCTTCTTTTCCTTTTCCTGAAGTCAGCCCTATCTAAAGTCTCAAAAGAAGAATTAGCCTATGGACATCTTCTGTACTACAAAACGAAATAAACCATGGTAATTAGAGTACCGAGTGCTTTAGTATAAACACGCAAAATACAAACCTTGTTGGCCTGCACTATATGGGAAGATTAATAGAATGTTTTTGTTCGTTTTAAAAAGTTTATTCGTTTTACAAAACAATAACTACTGTAGAACCGCTACAAATAAAATGCGAAGGGAAAAGCACGAGTGCAGTCATTCTGGATTAATTAAAAAAATAAAACAGTTCTGCTTGGAATACAAATAAAACATCTTCCTGGTTCACATCAGTGCAGAAGAGGAGGTATTCAAGAATTTGTTTTTCTTTGCTTTGGCTACTTTGCAAGAATTCACTGATGCTGCAAATCGCAAGGACTTTACAGACTCGACGAAGCAATCCTGAAATGGCGCTACATTTATAAACATTAACGTCTTGGAATTACCGCCCAAGCTTGGCATAAGAAGGTGAGTCAATTTAGAATTCCTGTAGGGAATATGGTCTTGTTTTTGCAAAAGAGCTAAAATAACATTCGTTAACTCGCTCAAGGATCTGTTAATGTTCTTCGTCTCGTTCATCCTAGTGCTTGTCTTTGGGCTCTCCGACCCAGCCAAATCAACGAGATTTATGGTACCAATCGAAACTTCGCCTTTCCCCTCATGCCGACCAGTTAGTTCTATTCGTGTAACTGCATGAGACCTGGAAGACCTCTCGTTGCTCACTGTTGCAGCAGTGGCTCTGTTCATTTTAGCAATTTGCATCAACTCCCTCAAACGATTCGCCGACAGAACAACTTCCTCAGTAATGTTCGACACGTAAATATCGGTTTTATTTTTGGCCATTCGGATTTCCAGCTCCTTTTGCTCATTGCTTAGCAAGTCATACAATACCTCATTGTAAATCTCGAGGAAGGTGGCTCGGATTTCGTACTCCCAACCAATTCTCTTGTAGTTCTTTATAGACTCAAATAAAAGGTCAACGGTACGGGGGATAATGCCTACATTTTCAAGGACGCCATCCATGGTGTACGTCTTACCACTGCCAGTTTGCCCGTAAGCAAATATGCAAATGTTATAGCCATCTAGAGCTGACTGAATCATAGGTGAGACCATTTCGAAGACATCCTCTTGCGTTGACCTAGGATGGAAAACGTAGTCGAAAGAGAATGCATGGCTGGCTGTCTTATTTTTAGCAGCTGAAGCCAGGAGCTCCATGTTAGTTACTTCAACGGTTGCTTCGTCAATATAATTCCATCCACATAAAGTCCTGTTCTCTTCGTTTTCAAGCGGTGGACGAATGCGACAAAATACTCGAATATTGCCCCGCAGATCCATGATCACATTGTGCAGTTCCTTCCGCTCAATGTTTGCATTAAATAATTGATCCTGGCATTTCTCCAGCTCCTGACCCTGAAATGTAACCATTTCCTCCAGCGTCGCATTTTTCCGGCGCAATTCTATTAATTCTTTAGACATTTCTGTGTGTTCCTTTGCTATTTTCTAGAAGGATAAATAGATTTGCTAGAATTGGAGAGAAGGCATTTTTAAATGAATTCCTTACCGTATATTTCTCTGTTAAACTGTCTAAACTTTCCTTTGTTTCTTGCAAGTATTTCGTTAGCGATACTATTTTTACTTCTTGCGCGCTGTTCTGTTTCTGAAGACATTCCACCATCGACTCAGATGCCTTCAGCTCCTGTTGGACATTATAGAGCTCGTTCTGGCACTCCTCATACTGCTCGGGCAATGTATCAAGCGTAGATAGTTGCTCTTTAGCGTCCTCAAACTTCTCTTTCAAGGCTTTGTGTTTCTCAAGCAAGTCGTTAAATCTTGCCTTGTAGTCATAGGCAGGAATTTTCCTGTTTAATGGCTTTGGGGCCGAAGAGGTGGCCGGTGTTGGATTCTTAAACACTGCTTTAATTGTATTTACATTTGTGGATTTATTATTGCTGGTAACATTAGCATCCCTGGACTTATTAACCGTGGTTAGGCCATTCCTTCCAGTTACAGAGGTGTGCCCCAGATTAAAACGGCCACCTTTGGCTGGTATTGGAGCCAGTGTGGAATCGGTTCTCTTTAAAGACTTCATAGTTTCCCTTATGTCGCCAACTGAGCGACTTCGTCGTAATCTCGCCCTAGCAATCGGTTTTGTTAAGTCCGGAGAACCAGGCTGACGCCCTATTTAGAAACAAATAAACCAAATCTTCAGAGTACACGAAAATATTTACCTATCGGTGCAAGCGTTGCAAAGTTGGAAACATCTCTGGCTAAAGGCACTCTAGTTGCAGAACTTTTGAAAATATTTGTGTTTGCCCTAAGTCTATCGGTTGGAATAATTGCTCTAGGGATATTTTTTAACCCTGTCGGCTTAGGCAATCTCGATTCCATTTCAATTTTCAGTAAACAACGAAATTCACATTAAATTCGTCACTATATTCAATCAAAGTTTGACAACAAAAACCACACAGCACCCAAACGGCATTTGGTAACCGTTTGCTTTTCAATTTGGCTTGAACTTTTCACGTAGCCAACATTTCAAACAATAGCATATTGTCAACTTACTGCCAACCTTGCAGATTTACCATGGAGTTTAGAGTGAAGTAAGCAACGACTAGTTTACAACGTTTCTTCGCTCTTTGCGTTAGTTTTTTTGCATATAGCACAATTGCGTCACAAGTATAAAATGTGGGGAATTAAAGGTCGTTGCTAAAGATTACATTGTTGTATCCGTATGGAAATGACCGGTAAAGTATCGTATGGAGATGCGGAAGTTAAAAGTAGAAATAATATCGATACATCGACTAACACGGTACGCTCCCTGCTGTATTGACACGAATATTCATGTTTTGACAACTCAGGGCCGTGCGAGTAGTTTTGGTGTGAGTCGCGTCTGCTGTGAGATTTCTCAAAATTGCGAGGAATTTTCTGCGACAACGGGATTGGCCTTAACCGAAATCAAATTTGACACAGTTGTGCGATAGGAATTATGGGCGATTCTCAGGCATAAAAGTAAAAGCGGCGTGTCGCCAGTGGTTACATTCAATTGGTCAACAATTCGCAATCGCGGGCCCTTCTGTCAAAATACAGAGAAAAGGTTGGTATATTTTAATGATGTAATTGCGCGTTTATTTTGTCTCGCCACAAGATGCTTGCTTAAATTCTCCTGAATTGACGCCGGTCGAAAATTGGTCTTAGATAATTCTGTTGAGATACAACGATAATGGCGCTTTCTAATTTAGCTCATTTGGAGCCTTACAACTAGGAGGAAAAGTTGCTTGGGGCGATTTGCGGTACCGGAAATTCCAAGCGAACGGTTTGCGTCTGGTGCTAGACGATATCGGCTGCAGTCATTAATAATTAACTTTCGTAGATGCCAACCGTCCATTTACCCACTTTTTAATTGTGCAGAATTCTAGAAGAAAATAATGCAAAGTGCTCTAATCAAATGGGGAAATCTTCTGGACATCTGATTAGGATCAAAGGCAAACATTTCTTTGTGAAATACAATTCTTCATTGACATATGTTGGACATTTCCATGACTTTTGAGTCTTAATTGCAAGAGTGGGGACACCTGGTGTCATGTACTCCTCCCCAATTTTTAAAATTCTTTGCGATTCTTATGAACTCAAGACTGTCATCCAAGAAACTTTGGATGCTACAGTTAAAGAAATGCGCTTGCACTCAAAAAATGTGTTTAAAAGGGAGTGGAGACTAGGCCGCCTAGTGCACGTAGCGACTGCACTCATCATGTCGTTATTTTTCCTAAAAAAACATTTGGAATTCTTTCTATTCAGCATAACTTTATTCTGCCCATATGAACAAGCCCTTCGTACGTTTGAAGATGAATACAGTCTCTTAAGATGAATTCAAAAGGGTTTCCATTAGTTCTTCATAACTCGTAATTCTAAAATAGTGATTTAGGTTCTACTTACGGAACCTTTGTTTGGTGCCCGAACCGTACATATATATAAACCCGCATATACTGTTTGCAGTTTGTAAATTTATTTGTATAGTATCATAAAAAATATAAAATATAAAAATATAAATTTACATAACTGTATTGCAATAAATCATTTAAAAATTATAATCCTTTTCTTTATAGTCATGGAAGGCGTAACATACCACCTTACCCATGATGTCCACAGAAAGGTTATAATTCACATCGATATCGACTACTTTTACGCGCAGGTCGAAGAAATCCGGGATCCCACTCTAAAAGATAAACCTTTGGGTGTTCAACAAAAAAATATTGTCGTCACCTGTAATTATATTGCTCGGGATTTTGGCATCAAAAAGCTAATGACCGTTACCGAGGCGAAAGGACTATGTTCCAATTTGGTTTTAGTGAATGGTGAAGATCTGACGAACTACCGGCAGATGTCCAACAAAATTTTTGAGATATTGCACAAGTACACTTTGCAAGTAGAAAAATTGGGAATGGACGAGAATTATCTAGATGTCACCGAATTGGTTAATCAACGTTTGAAAGAAAGAAGGGAATCCGTGGACGTGGACTTTGAAGGCTGCATATTTCCCAGCAATAGTAATCTGAAGTCCTGTTCATGCGGTTGTGGACCACGGTTAAGTGTCGGCACTCACTTAGCCAAGGAAATCCGAAACGACTTGTATAAATCCTTAAATATTACGTGTTGCGCTGGGATTGCCCACAATAAGCTGTTGGCCAAGTTGGTTGGTAGCACCAATAAACCGAATAAGCAAACTGTCTTAGAGCCATCAGCTGCAGAAATCTTCATGAGGGAGTTGGATTGCTTGAAGAAGATTACAGGCATTGGACAGAAGACGAAGCAGTTGCTCAACGAGTGCGGAATCATGACCGTTGTTGATTTACAAAATTGTGATTTGGATACCCTAAAGGCTAAGCTTGGTTACGAAACTGCGAACAAACTAAGAGAAATGTCTTATGGCCGAGACACGTCTGTGGTTTGGCCGTCTGGGAAACCTAAAACAATTGGCTTGGAAGATTCCTGCAAACCAATCTCAGTAAAGAAAGATGTCGAAGAGCGATTTCGTTTACTGCTCATGAGACTGGTGGGCCAAGTTTCAGAGGATGGGCGAATTCCAGTCGCTATTAAGATAATCATACGTAAGTTTGATGCTCAAAAAAAGAGTAGTCATCGAGAAACTAAGCAGGCAAATATTTTGCCTTCCTTGTTTAAATTACTTCACGATGGCCAAATTATGCTGGCCGATGGAGCTCAGGACAAATTGCTAAAAATCATCATGCGCCTCTTTGAGAGGATTGTTGATTTGAAAAAGCCTTTTAATATAACTCTTTTGGGTTTAGCCTTTTCTAAATTTCAAGAAAGGAAATTTGGTTCGTCTTCGATTGCAAACTTCTTGATTAAAAAGACCGATTTAGAAGTGCAGTCGGTGACAAGTCTCAAAAGTGATGGGGCCTCTTGTTCCGAGCCCGGTGACGAATTTTATCGCAGAAGGACCACTGCTTCACCCATTCCAATGTTGGTGGACGTTGAATCTATTCCGTCCGACGTTTCTGACTTCTCGGAAACGGAAATCGAACCGTCTCCCAAGAAATCTCGCTTAGGTCTACTGATTGCAAAAAGAAGGTGCGTTCAAAGCGCTGAAGTCAGCGATATAGCCTCCCCGAGCAAATTGCGTGTCGCAGAATTACGACTCAATTCTAGAGATAGTGAGAAGGATGCCCCAAATTCCAGCCAGTGTCTTGCTGGTCGAACTATTGGGACGTCAGCAAGCGACATCATCAATGATCCCAACATTTCGATAGTTGAAGACATCACGGACAATGGGAATATTCTCGAAAAATCCACTTTTGCGAAAAGGACCTCAAACGAACAACGTATAACACCAGAGACAGCAACTACTACTATTACTGGAAATCTAGCGAACATTCCGTGCCCAGCTGGTGTGGATTCAAACGTCTTTAAGGAATTGCCCTTGGATGTTCAAAATGAGTTGATCTCTTCATGGCGTAGTTCCATAGCTGCGAAAGCGAATTCTGCCACTCACACAACTTCTGGAGCTAGGGCAAATACACTCCATCGATACTTCATTAAGAACAACTAGAATTAAGCTATTCTGTAAGAGGTTGCTAACGTCTTTTATTCGTAATAGTACAAAGGCATTGATAAACAATAAAACAATATTTTTGGATACATTGCGTCTGCATTTCTCTTATCAGATCGCGTACTAAAGTAATATATGAATTTTATACGTGCGCACTTTTTCCGTTTTGTTAATATTACTTTTGCAAGAAATATAGAAAAACCAAGCTGTTTTTAGTATTTTTTTTTAATTTGAATTATTAGGGAGTGGGGAAAAAAATGATTATGGGCTGAAGGAGTTGAAATGATTTGTTTTTGGTTCTTTAATTTTTTGTACTACATGAGGTTTACTTTATTCCATCCTAACACGCAACATATTTGACGTTTTAATTGTGTTAATTGATCTTTTTTGGGTGTCATATCGATCCCAATGGGCTTGATGTTTGGTAACGAGTAGATTGATTGGATACATTTTACAAAGTACATTCCTTATAAGTTTTGCATAACGCTTCAGCGGTCATTTCGATAGAATATAAAATTACCAAAAGGTCTATTTTTTTGCACTTATGGGGAAGAAGTCAATCGACGAGTCGAATTTGTCGAAATACGATTTTTGATTATTTAACAATATTTATCTTTCACGCATTAAAAACGTGTGGTGCGAATTCGCGAAATCAAAAACTTGCGAATATAAAGCAGATCTAAAACGATTTTTATAATTTTTGGGATTATTAAGAGCTCCATAAGTTTGTGGAAGATTGGAAAAAATTGAGGAAGTCCATAGCTTAGACGATTCTGTTAACATTTCTACCATTGGCTATTAATGGATTCCCATATGAAGTACGTAAAATGGCCTTAAGCATTTCAGGGGACATTAAAAATTTGGTTTTTGGCTTAATAAATAGTACATTTTATTTTACTTTTTCTAGGTTGAAAACAGTATTTTAACTTCAGCCCCTGAGTTTCTAGAAATTCACCAAAAATCTAAAGAAAAAAATTAGAAACATTCGTCTCGATCTTTTTTATCTCGGCGAATTCCGGATTTCAAATCATTTGTGCGACTGTGGGGCTAGTTATCCTTTATGAAAGGATTAATTTCTCTTCAAATATATAATTTTGAAAGCGCACATGCAGACAATAAATGAATGACAAGCATTCCCTGATTTCTATATAAAATTCATTTGAAAAGATCCTTGCTGATTATCTCCTTTTTACTTCGGAGATGCGCGCGAGCGATGATTATGTATAATTCCAATGAAAAGCATTGAGGAAAGCTCCTTGGCCATACTGTGTCTTGCGTCTATACAAACCAATCTTAACACTTTAAGCGCCCGGCCGCATTTACGAGGTTTTGTGGACTTTTACAAACATAAATATCTTAAACCGCATGTAGTGCGGTATTTACAAACCACCTCAAAATAGATCGGCGGTTTAAGTTGCTAATAAATAAGCAGGCACTTTGCATTTTTTGTATTCTTTTTTCTGATTTTTCGAGATTTCAATGCTCGTCTTGACTTTCCTAAATAAAACTGCTGAAATTGTAACTTCTTCAATTCAAATTAATACCACGCTAAAACAAATTATTTTGCAATACTTAATTTTATTGTATGGTCGACTTCAATATATTTACATTACTAACAGCATATTTTTTATAGTTCTAATCTTGTGCATCGAAGTAGTTATGTAGTAGAAATTAAAAGGATGGTTGAAAATGCTTTAAATTTGAAAAGAAAAACATGAATCGATTTCTACGGCATAAATAAAAAAATCTATTAAATAAAAATAAACTAGTTTGTAATGGCGCCTAACCTTACAGTACTTCCAGAGAAATACCTTACTTTTATGCGTTTAGGTATTAACTGGTCACATAAATTAATAAACGATTGACATTTATTCACAAATATTCACCTAAAATTTCAATAAAACCCTAACTCTCCTACGAATTGGTTACTTAAACTTACATTTGGACTGTTGGGAAATGTGAATCAGCATTTCACTATTTAAGAAGGAGAGCAGCTGCACAATTACGACATAGTGCACCCAATACTACTCTTGAGTTCAAAAGTTTTATACTGACCTCGTAGTAGCGACCTTAATCCTTATAGTTATTTTAATATTTATCATAACAATCAGTCCAGCTGTACATCAGCCACTCTGTAGTCAGCATTAAATTGCATAGCACCTGCAAAGCCTTCACACAAAAAAAATATTTGTTTAGCGTACCTTTGCAGCCCTAGAAAAAAACCTAGTGCTTGAGCCAGCCTGCTTTCACAAGATATTTCCGGACAGTATTCTCAACATTGGAAGTGCCCGAAGGAATAGGTGCTCCACTGAGAATGACCGTTTTCAGGGTAATGTAGCTCGTGGGAGGCAGATTGAGGATCGTGCAGAGCTGTCTTTCATTTTTGGACAGAAGATTCTCTCCGAGATGTTGAAGTGATTGTTGCTGGTTTTGTTGTTGAGTGTTGCTCGCCAGTGGCTGATTTAGTTGCTGTTGATGTAAGGTTCCTGCCTCGTTGGTTTGATGTCTTCCGCTTCCTGCGCCGATATTTCCGCTTTGTTGTTGCTGGTGTTGCTGCTGCTGCTGCTGCTGATGAATTTGGTAACTGGTTTGAGTTGCTGTTGAGGTTGCTGTCGGGCTCATCGTCTGATTGCTCGAGTGACCCGACAATCCCCGACAGCTATCCAAGTAGTTTTTGCTGAGCGATGATGCGTCGCAGTAGGTCTGGTCTCCGGTGAGGTGCATGTGTTTTTGCCCTGTGGAATTTGAACTTTTTTCGTTTCCGTTTGCAGTTTCTCTGTAAGAAACGTTAATCTTTAATACATTACGTCCTTGACTTTAATTTCTTATGCAGAAAAGAAAAAGCCATAAATATTGGGCACTCTCAATCTTCCTTTTCAGGACCCCTATTGTATACTCTTTTATTGTTCATCACATTTCACTGGCACATTTTTTTAAAAACTACAATATACTATTACTGACAGGGCAGATTTTAGAGTGCCTACTATTTCGGCCGAAGGTGTTTGGCGAAAATTATTACTTACAGTTTTTTGTTGTGCGGCGAGTGCAAGTACGATCCGTGCCGACTTCCAGTGGTTTGATTGTCCTGTTAAACATTGTCTTATACACCCTGTTATACGTTGACCATTCGATCCAATTATACACGTTAGCTAAATATCGCATAAATTGTAATTTGAGAAACCAGAAATCTCCCGAATTTAATAATTTTATGGATTTATATCCTAGACATTACACAAGTACAATTCTTACCTTTTACTCTGTATGTATTCAACTTTTCGTGTGGGAACTTCGTTCACTTGTCTATTGAATCATTCATAACTTCAAATACGTATTTTCTTTCGTTAATTTACCTTTAAACAGCGATATTTTGCAATTACTTGTGTATAATTGAATCTCCGAATAATAAAATATATAACAAAAAATAATGCTTTCACGAGAAAGGAAGAAAAAGTGAAATGGGCCCTGAACTAAGGCCACAAAATAGTATTTCTGAAATAGTAGGTTAAAGATTCACTTTTTCCTACTTTCTTACGAAAGTGACTAACACGAAAAGTTGAATAATATGCGTCTCAATAAGATGTAAATGCGAAAAAGTATTGAATACACTTACAGTTCTTCCGTGTCCGTAAGGACCTGTGTTTTTATGCTGAGCCGCTGCAGCATGTTGTTCGAAATGGACACATTCGTCAATTCTAGTGAGACCATTCCAGCGATAACGATTTAGTTCTGATAAGCGTATTCTTAGCTCTCTTTCCCTTTCAATTGACGCTAGCAACCTCTCATACTCGTGGGCTGTGTAAAATTGCGCAAATACGCGGAATCTATCGCGAAATTCCCGTTGTTCCCTGTTATACCGGCTTTTATTGTTATTGTTTCTGAAGAAATTCGCTACAAGCTGATAGTCGCGAACAATTCGCTTTCTGCGCGCTCTTTCCCTTAGCCGTCGTGTGTGTATATCAACCTTTAACAGAAACCGCAAATTATTTATAAAATAAGAATACCCATTTTTCTGAAGCAAATGAGACGGTATGACCACTAATCATATCATAATAAATGCTAAGAACTATTTGAACCGGTTACCTTAAATTTGACCGCTGAAGAGACTTTTACGTTTTTTGAACTTTACTGACAATTCTATTAAAATGCATACTGCCATTTAATAAAACTAAATTGCTTCTAATCGAACGGGACCTACATTCAAAATATTTAAATAATACCCTAAATACCCCTGATAGAAATAGTTATTGTCTTTACATACGCTATTTTAAGTTAGCATCCCAAAACTACTTAGTCTTTAAAGGTTTCCCTAATTATTCAAAGCATAGTGCCACAATTAGCAAATGATAGAGTTGCTTACCTGGGCTAGTTTTAACAATAAGTCTGTTTCAACATCGTCTGGATTAAGAGTTAAAGTCGACACCAGCTGTTCTGCAGTCGGATCGTACTCCCATTCGAATCCATCTCTATTTGGCATGTATCCCAGCTGCGCTGCCTCCTCTGGGGTCACGTCGAGGGGGGGCAATTTCTGAACAAGATTACTTCCAAGAGGTCCATTGTCCTCATCAGCAGTATGATCCTCTACCTTCGGTCTTTGTGATTGCACGGGGATCCAAGTGTGTTTCCCAATGGTTCCATTCAAAAACTTGTTGACGTACTCCTCCTTGGCATCCTCCGCACTTCTGGTCTCTATGTGTTTGCTGATATCCTCCCAATTTCCAAATCCATACACTTCAATAGCGTCCAATAACCGTAGCTCCTCACGAGCAGACCATGCACCTTTCCCCCGGAATATTGAAAGTATCGCAGTGCCGGCATCCATAAACTGATAGGGATGATCATTCCGGTGCTCGCCTATTTCAGCCCCAGCAGCAAAACACTGAAATTTCAAACATCGCGCGTTTGTCAGATACACCTTATGACGTCATCGCACAGCTACATCGAGATATTTCAATAGACCCACCTGCAGGCAGAGATCGAAAGATGTGCATTCTGCACAATGCACGCGTATTCCCGTAATATCATCTTGGCAATTAGTGCAGTTATACTTAACAAACAGATCTGCAATATCAGACGACATCTCCAGTTAGACACACCGCCGTGAAACGACGAAAAATCTAGAAATCACAAGCACTCACCCGCCATGATGCTCTGCCGAGGAGGCACGAGTGCAGGGCTGTCACAAACTGGTCAGAAGCTATGTTTTCTGCACGGGCGAAGAACTTCTGTTTCGTAGCGATGAGTGTATGAGTGCGGAACTGTTTGTAAACGGAAATGCAGCGAAGCATCAAACTTCGCCCATGGAGTAGTAAATGGGGAGAATTGTTTTTGTAGATTTCAACTTGCCGAAAAGATATTCTCTCTTAGAAAATGACTTCTGGACGTATCACTGGCAACACGTTTTCCAGCTGTGACTTTTGCCGTACAAGTTGCACTGTCAAAAAGGTTTTTAAGGGATTTTCGCAGGGAAGTAGATAAATTATTGGAATATTCTATAAGTGCAAATTTGTAAGGTTCGCTCCACAAGTAGCTCTACGATTTAAAGTGAACACCCGATCGAAGTTGCTACACTGGGCAGCTCAAAGCGTTGTTTACGTTTTTATGTAATATCTAGCGTACATAAAACATGCCTCTTGAAAATACGGTAGTGTCGGGAAAAACATCAATAATGAAGCCCTCCAAGCGGGGATCGAGGTTGAGCAGTTTAGCCGAGGACCTGAATCCTCCAGATGATGCTCCGTTCAGGGCACGTCTGCACATGCTGTTCTCGCAAATAGAGAAGGAATTCGAGCTGTTATACTTCGAGAACCTTAGCTGTAAGTATACCCGCTTGTTTAAAAATATCAAATTTAGTGTGTCACTACTTTGTAGTGCAAGAAAAGCTGGAGGCGATGGGAGCTAAGGAGAACTACGTTGGAGATCGAGTCGTATGCCCGGACGTAATGGAGGGTGATAGTTTAGCTCAAAAGAATCTCAAATCAAAACTCACAGCTTCTGGTGGAAAAATCAAGACTACACACAAATTGAGAGCACAAACAAGTCGAATTGTGTCCAGCTTTAAGGCACAGTCCGTGGTTAGTTCTCTAGTAAGGGATTTTTGTGGTCACAAAGATGGAGTGTGGCAAGTCTCAACAAAATCAGGCCAACCAATTATTGGCACAGCTTCTGCAGATCACACAGCATGTATTTGGGGTATAGAAAGCGGTCGTTGTTTGCTTCAGTACCAAGGGCACACCGGTTCAGTAAACTCAATCAAATTTCACCAAAACAAGGACCTTGTCCTAACGGCCAGTGGAGATGGTACAGCCCACATTTGGCAAGCAGCTGTTAATTGGGATGTGAGCAACAGGTAAAAATTATGAAACCCTTTTCTTTATTCGATAACAAAAAACAATTGCAATGTCTACTTTAGAAGAGGTCATTCGTCTGAAGAAGAACTGGACGACAGTGATGAGCAAATTGAAGACAAGGAAAGAGTTGATGTCCTTCGGACACCGCTATGCGAATTCTCTGGACCTGGTGGCCACACCTCGGTCGTAGTTGCGGCGGATTGGCTGCCTACCGGCGATCAAATTATCACAGGAAGTTGGGATCGTACAGCTATTTTGTGGGATGTGGAAACAAAAGAGCCTTTACAGCTCCTTACGGGGCATGATCATGAATTAACTCATGTATCGGCGCACAGTTCCCAACGACTCGTTGTTACAGCTTCACGTGACTCTACATTCCGGCTATGGGACTTTAGAGAAGCTGTTTCTGTTTTCCAGGGACATACAGAGTATGTGATAACCTCATATCCATATAGTGCTCTTGTTCTATGCCTTCCCCTTTCAGAAGTGTAACTGCAACTGTGTTCACTCGGGATGACAAAGTGATTTCTGGTTCCGACGATAGGACAGTGAAGGTGTGGGAGCTTCGAAATATGCGATCTGCTTTAACAACAATCAGAACAGATTCAGCTGTAAATAGATTGGCTGTATCGGCTAATGGTATAATTGCAATACCTCACGATAACAGACAGATACGATTATTTGACCTAAATGGGCAGAGAGTCGCGAGGCTGCCCAGAACTAGTCGGCAGGTATGCTATTTGAATTGCACACTAAATTTCTTATTCAATTCGCTTTCTCGCAGGGTCACCGACGAATGGTATCTTCTGTCGCTTGGATAGATGATACGAATTCAAACTGTAATCTGTTTTCCTCTGGTTTTGATCGGCGCGTTTTGGGTTGGGCTATTAGTTTACCGAAGGATAACTAACTAATTTAATTATGTTTTGTTTAACTCTAGTTGTTTCTTCGTGTATAATTTGTATATGTTCTGTACCTAACTTATTGGGTGGTGTCCCAGTTGTTTTTACGTTTGTTAACACTTGATGTTGGAATTTATGGAGTGTAGCAACTATACCAGATGAGCCTTGAGGTAATACGTATTAAACCTTGGAAATTAAGTTCCATTTAGTAATTTCTTTATTCGAACAAAGTGCATGTTGTTGTAGTCAGTAATTTTTAAAAAAATGTTCTCTTCGACTATCTTAAGGCACAGATCAACAAAAAAGTGTGCAATTATCTTCTTGTGCAACGTCTGGAAAGTAAATAAAAATACTCAAGTATATTTTGGGGTGTTTGTTTTAAAATTTCTCAATGATTTGTAAGTATTAGAATTTAAATAATATACCTGGCCTTAGTATAAATTTTGGCATCCTGAAGTTCAATAAAAAGTAGTATTTTAGATATCTTAAGGTGACTTGTGGGTAACTAAATATCTCTGCAAACTTCTAGAAAGTCGTGATTACGTTGTTTTTGTTCTGCGTAAGTAATTCTGGGCGTTTTGCTTTGCTACTTTTATGTTATCAATGGAAAATTTAGAATTAAAAATCGATTTCGATTAATGTGGTACAAATGTATAGATCATATTCAGAATGTAGTTATAAACAATCATTTTTTAAAGAACTTAAGAAATAGAAGACCGCCCAAGATGCAAATCTCGAAGAGTATAATTGCAATAAGGAGGAATTTATTGTACAGCACATTCCGCCTGATAGCCCTGAGTGCAACTTGTGACTTGGATAGATCTTCGTTGGCACCTTGTAGCCGCTTCTGGCTCCTCAACAGGGATTCCCTTTGTTCGCCCAGGTCGTTAAAAACCTGCAAGACAAGAACGAATAACGTGAAAACACCAAAAATTGCGGAGGCCTTTACTTCTGTCCCAATCTGCTCAGTTTCGATTGCTATTTGAGTTGAACGAGCGATACTTGCAGATGTCCGTTCCAGGGTAGATCTGCTCTCCTCCACTACCCGACGGTGGTCTTCCCAGTCGTAGCCTGTCTCCATGACCGATCGCTAATAGTTTTGTGATTGATTATTCCATAGAATTGCTTTTTATTTGACTATATTATAGGTCTTTGCAGGTTGCCGAGAAGCTGTTTGGAAATGTAGATTTTAATTAGATTTTCATCACTGCCTTTGGACATCAACAAAGTACATCGTAGTTGTCACATCAAACTGACTGTTAACTGAAGTTTAATGTCAAATGCAAAGAATTCTGAAAAGCAGTATCAACATATATAAATTGAAGCATTTAGACTGCGTAGAGTTCGCGCTATTGAGATATTATCTAAAGTAGAAAAGACAACTGAAAATCAAATTGACTGAGATTTATGGAATAACTCCGAATGTGTGATAAGTGAATTGGTGATGTTTACATGTCAGTGGTCGACCAGCTGATTAAGTTGACAGTTTGATTTTTAAAGCTATTTACTTTTGTGTTCATAACGTTTATGGATGGTTGGGACGGACACTTGGGATCCCGATGGCTTCTGGTTCGGAGAAAGTAGCACCATCTAAAAGTACTGTCTACATGTCTAGCTTGCCATTTTCCCTAACAAATAACGATCTGCACCAAGTGTTCGAGAAGTATGGGAAGATTGTTAAGTAATATAGCCGGTTTCTATTTAAATTTTGAGTTTAATAAAGTTTACACTATTATAGGGTGACAATTTTGAAAACTAAGGACACACGAAAATCTAAGGGCGTAGCCTTTGTAAATTTTCTTCGAATTGAAGATGCTGAGAAGTGTGTAAAAGCTGTAAATAATGTGGAGGTATGACATAGTATGTCATTTTAAAAGATATCCCATACTATCTATAGTTGTGACTGGCGGGTCGTTGGAGGATGGGCTTACTGGGTTCGAAGTAAACATATTAAACGAAAACCTGTTTTCAAGTCACTCAGCGCCTAAACTTCAAGCACACTACACTTTCTCAGATAGTCGGAGAGGAATTTGTATTCCAAGATTGGCAGGGAATGCATAAGTTCGCTACATCAAATCTTTGAAAAGGACCGCAAGCTATACAAAAATTACACCCACCTATAATACAGAAACTGGCAGTAGTAACGTCATCCTCTTTCTCAGCTGAAATCGTTGTCAAAATGCGCTCAGACAAGTTGAATTCATTTCGAACTTCAACGTACGAACTACAAGCTTTGTCTAAAATGATAAATTTTGCTAGACAAATCAAACGACCAGCAATAAAATCAAAAGGGACGATAGATTCTTTTAAAAACCAGATGTATCGTCAATAGACTAGATGGTTTAACAACCGGCTCTCGAAGTCTGCAATCCAATTATGCCATATTAGTTTTTTAATTCGCTAATTACAAACAATCACTCACTGATGAAGTACATAAATAAATTTCAGATGTTCGGGAGGACCTTGAAAGCCAGTATAGCGATAGACAATGGCCGTTCGA
Source organism: Proctacanthus coquilletti (assembly GCA_001932985.1). NCBI lineage: Eukaryota > Metazoa > Arthropoda > Insecta > Diptera > Asilidae > Proctacanthus > Proctacanthus coquilletti. Next base: position 44,653 of record MNCL01000244.1, read on the forward strand.
CGGAATTTATAAAAAAGTAAGTAAATAATTTATAGCTGGATCGAAAAGAAAAAGGTTATCAATTCCTCTGTATGTTTATTAGTCTCACTGATTTTGAAGACTAGTTTTTACGCTTTAAAGGGTATGCTTACATATTATTGAAATTTCCTCATTTATTTGTCTTTAGGTTTGTTCTTGATTTTCTTAACCCAATCGAAATAAATATATATTTTTGAAACGTTCAAATTATTTATTTTTTTTACAGAAGGAAATATATCGACAAAACTCGATGCTATGAATGTGGAGAAGTTGGTCACTTGAGTTATAAATGTCCGGGAAACATTCTTGGCGAGCGAACACCCCCGAAAAAGACCTTCCAACAAAATAAGAGAAAGTACCAGCAAAATCAGGAAACTCTACAAGAAGATGAAGTAATATGTTGTTTTTCCCGTAGTTTTATTTATTAGATTCTTTTTGATTATCAGGCTGAAGTGGGATTTATTGAACTGCATGACCAGAGCACTTACGTTAAACCAAAGCCAAAATATAAGAAAAGTACTTATCTTAGTGATGAGGAGGAACTTGTAGACTAATTTTGTATTGCTTTAGTATCTAAAAGCTAAGTAAAGGATGTCATTATAAATAAAGCCGATTTAATGTGTTTGAAAAAATATAGTTGTTTTGAGATGTTTTTAGTCCTCTCTGGCATCTACGGTAGGCAGAAACTTAGCCGAAATGAAGAATATTAGATTCCTGCTAATACAAAAAGGGGCACTAGTAATTCTTTGTAATATCATAATCCGAATAATTTTCTAGTCAAAATATCTGTAACACAGCAGAAAAGGTCTGATTCCTCCACTGGATAAAATATAGTTTAACTTTCTCAATTTGAGATGAAATTCTTGTGGTTGGTAGCCGAAGACAGGCAACCTATAATCGATTTTTAATTTAATTTTTGTAAAGAACTACCTTTTTGTAACTAATGAAAACCGTACGCTTTTCTAAAAATTCATTTTATTGGAATGATGTATTAAGAGTGAAAAATTAACAAAAGAGAACCAAGACACTCTATGGACAGACGAAATTGTACTTACAATTAAATGGAACAATGGATCTGTTGAGAAATGTTTGGAATGCGCTGAAAATTCTGAATATACATCAATTTTGTGCAAAACACCAAACAAAACCAAGTATTGTTATACCCCAGTAGGATGTGACTTACAGTTCACCTTGCTCACCGCCTCTTTTGATCACCTTTAGTTTTTCTGGAGGTGGAGGTGTTGTATCGTTAGGTATTTTCTCTGTTATTGGGGCTGGGTCCTTACGTTTTGAAGGGGTAGGCGGAGGCGTTGTAGTACTTTTCGGAATCTGCTTAGGCTCTGACTTCTTTGTTGGAGGTTGCGTAGAAGCTGTTGGTGGCTTTGAAGTTGATGTAGCAGGTGTTTGAGTCGTTGTTGGCTGCTTTACCTGAGCCGGCTCAGGTGTTGTTGAAGGCACCGGCTTTTCCTTCATTGGTGGCGGGCTCGTTGCAGGAGGAGGTGTTGTCTTTGGGGCTTGAGTTGATGGAGCTTTACTCGTTGTAGTTGTTCTAGGAGCAGGGGTAGTTTTCGGTGGTGGAGGGGTTGTTTTTACTGGAGAAGGGGTTGATGGAACAGCCTTCTCCTTTGTTGCTTTCGGCATAACTGGCTCCATACCTTCATACCTTACATTACGGATTTTAATTTGTGGTCCTTTAGGGAGTTTGACTCTCAATAAAAATCTATTGAAAGGAGACCCCAACAACAAACTGTCGCCAAATTCGAGTACGTGCGAAACAAATCTTGCCGATTTATCAAAACCATGAAGCGAACCAATTATGTTCCCGTTCCAGTCTAACCGAAGTATGGTAGATCTTTTCGGCATTATTCCTTTAAAACTTTCAAAATGGCCCGCAAAGTGTATTACTTTTTGTGTATAAGCGTTCGGAAAAGCGTTGTTGAAGAATCTAAAAGGCATTTCGAACAATGCAAACAAGCGAATAATAAACATTCGAATCATTGGAAAAGGAGCTAGTGTTTGGAAAATAGAAGGATTTTCTGCATCGCGTGTAATCACCAGAGGGACCCACAAACCGTCCCCATCTGGGGTCAAATTGTCAGGATTTCCAGGTAAACCATCTGAGAAAACTTCATGCGTTCCTTTCTTGGGTCCTTTCAGATTGTATTTCAACAAGCGTGAGCTGCCTGTTTCAGCAACAACAACAAAGTCTTCATTAGGACTCAGAGCAACTCCGTTTGCGAAGAACAGCTCATCAATAAGAACTTTGCTGCGATTCTTGGTGCGATCGTAGTGGAACAGCCTGTAATTTAAATATGGAAGCTATTGAAACCCAAGAGATTCTATAATAAGTACCGTCCAGATGGATTCGACAGCATGGCGTAAAGTCCATTTTCAATTGTAAAATCGGAAGAGGAATCAGTCCAGTAAATGTCTCCTTGCTTATCCACTGCTACACTGTTGAAAATAAGAGCCTTTCGTTCAATCTTCCCTTCAAATGTCTGGTGTGGTGAAATGAGGAGCTTCTTCCGTCCATTTGATAAGTTAACTTGCCAAATTCCGTAGTAAGCATCTGCAACAATCAGATTATTGCCGATTGTATCAAAAGCAAGTCCAAGTGGTCGTCCGCATTTTGCCTCTTCGTATATTCCCTCTGAGGATAAATATATTAAAATCTATCGGACGGTGTAAATTCATAGTATAAACCGCATGGTTGGCCAAATTTAGCAACGTGTGTGATGTGGTCCGCTGTGATTTTGATAACTTCACCGCCGTGGATGCTTGTAAAGACCTCATTTTTGCGAGATATCAAGCATTCGGGACCGTAAACACGACCATCTAAAAGTCGCTCAGCATTGTCTAAGTGATTGTTGAAATCTAGAGAACCCTTCAATTCTTTTGAAGGGGTGACGCTGGTGAGAAAAAATCAGGTAAAAATCAGGCCTTTGAGAATTGAAACATGCTTTTAACATCTCAGCAATTAGAATATATTCGGGAATTTGCAGTTTTGCAGTGCTTCTCCTACTCATAGTGATTTATGGAGCCTTTGGGAGGAGAATCAAATTCGCACTTAACTGCCTAATTCACGCGATATATTTTTGCAAATATTAAGGGGATATTTTGCTTAAAAACAAACTTTTTTTGTTGCTGTTTTAAGAATATAGTGTGAATGTATATGTGAGAATTTCGAGACGTCTAGCTTCTAGTTAGCCTTTTAATTAAAGGAAAGTGACCTTTGTGCAGCGGTGTACAGTTTTAAGCACGTTTTTCTCGAAACTCTCGATGTTTTGCTCAAACTGCAGGTAATAAACTAAACGGATCAGTGTAAAATGTTTGCACTTTACTCTACATAATCCCTACCTGAATTACGGCCATTCTGATATTTGCCTTTTTAACTAAGGTTCGTATTATAAATGGCTTATTCTTCTGTTTGTTTCACTGTTCGTGTGCGTTGTCTGTGATTTGCTGCTTAGTTTTCACAAGTAGTAAATGTGCGGTATTACAACTGCTGGCTTAGTTGAGGGAAACCGCCTCCTAGTTCACACACGATTCTTTTTATAATTTTTTAACTAATAAGTACTGAATTGGGCATAAATTGGGACAATTTCAAATTTTTTAATTTTAAGAATTTCTAATTCATGTAATTATTAATATAAAGGCTTCAGATAATTATTTCCAACAATTAACATTGTTTCTTACATCAACAGTGGTTAATTTAGTGTAAAACTTTACAATTTTAAAAATGTGTCCAGATTTCCAAGTTCAGAGGCGTGACAAAGGCGTTATCAACTGGAAATCACCTATTGTGGACACTGTTTGGCTAGTTCCTTTATTAAGGTGCATTTTAAGAAAAAATATAAAATAAAAAGAGACATGGAAATCTTCAAAATCTTATTTTTTTAAGTCCGTGTATGGATACTGGCAAGAGAGCGGAGGCTATTTTCTTCCCTTTTGGTAAGTGCAAAAAATTCTTGTGGACCGGATAAGACTCCGACAGACAGCGCATAGCATAGCATAGATCAGGTAGGTGGAAAGACTTAAGACCAACCTTATTTAAATTCTAGTTGTAGATCTTTGCACTTCCACTTATGGATGAATGACCTATGACCAAATACCTGATCGACCTGCTGTCCGAGGCAGAGCTTTCGGTAATTCACCTTGTAAAGAAGAAATCCTCTTCTAGTCTAGGAGCAGTTTTTTTATAAATTCAAGACTGCATGATGCCGAAGGAAACTATACGATGGAACTTACTGAAATTCGCTGAAGGGAAAGTGAGTTTTGGGCGGAAGACCCGGCAGGAGCACAACGATGAGGAAGAACACAACGAAGTTGACTATTCGAATTCCTATGCTGTAGAGCAGCCCCATTTTTGTCGATATTCAATTAGAGTTCCCCAGAAACACTTTTCAGAAACTTTCTCCGAACTAACTGTCCTAGCCACTGTGGTAACGTCAAGTCATGGAAAGAAAGCCCAAACTTGAACTTTTCACTTGTCATCCCGGGCGTAAAATATCGGTGACAGCCTCCAATCGATCGCATGTTTATCGATGTTGAAATAACGATATCGGCAAAGTAGAATCCCTACTGTGTTTACAATAGGAATTCAGACCGCCGCCGTCATTCTGAACACGTCCTTATTGTTTGGCAGCTTAAGATTTTGGTTAGCCTATTTGCTCTCTGCGGCGTGGACGAAGGGAATCAGTTTAATATGTGGAGTTGTGGAAATCAAGCAAGAGCGGAAGGGACCCGACACTTGTAACATATATTTAGTTGCTTAAAAAGCAAAATCAAGGGGGACTTAGAGCTTGCTGACGACGGTCATAGAAGGAGCTGCCTGCTGCCAAGAGTTTATGTAATGGCATGGTCTGGAAGGGTAATCCGAAATTTTATTGTCGTTAGCTTCACAAAAAGAGGAATTACAATGTCGGCTCAACGGCGTGCAGAGGAGGTCTTGGAGAAGATAAAAGAGAAGAATCCTTACTACGAGAAGTATGCCAGCAAAATAGCCGCGCTTCAGCAAACATCCCCTGAGGAATTTCTAGAACGAGTAGAAAAGGTATCGAAGAAAAAGGAACCAAAAAAAGCTGAACAGAGGTAGTTAATCTTTGGTGTCACAGAGTGTACTGCAACTTCTGAATTTTGTAGGAACTATTCAGAACTTCTCCACCCTAAAGAAAGCCTTTCCCAACCTGCACCAAATGTCTCTCAGAGGAAGCTGTCCGACGTTATGAAGGTAGAGCTTATTGAAAATAAGACTGCTGAGGAAATAAAGACTTTATGGCTCGAGTATCACAAGTCTAAAGACGTCGTGGCTGCAGTTGTTCCAGTAGAACAGTATGAGACTCTGATGCAGCGGGGGAAAGACTATCCAATTTTCTTGCTTCCGCTGCCGCGAAGTGAAGGATACGAATTTATAATGCTTCAGTTCTCGGGAAACGACATTCATTTCACACCACTCCTATGCTATCAAGTAATTATAAAGATTTAGAGTTATCGTGTAAAGATGAGGTCTTTGTTACAGGTTCACAAAGAAAATGCACCCGAGTGCCTCAACTTAATGCATTATACGGAAACGAAGGATAAGGGCATTATTCTAATGCGTGGAGAATATGATAAACAGGTCCTGAATGGTCAAGAAGCGCAATGTCTTGCTAACCAGCTGCAACTTTATTACTGCAAAAACGACTCCAGCAAATTGGACCTGCTCGAGAAATTCACGAAAGAGCCAGCTGCTTTTAAACACATGGATCTAATAAAAGAACTAGAGACTATTAAACTTGAATAATATATTTGTTAAACTATGACATTAGTGTTTTCATACAACTTTGTTCTCAATAAGGTGATCTTTTAGCCAAAATTGCTTGTATGGTGTTTTAGTTTTAACAATTAAAATTTATTTGTATTAAATAACCCACAATACTCCACCACGAGTAGAGATCTGCAGACGGACAGAAATATTCAAATACGTCAGGGAAGTAGCACTTCAGGTAAATGACTACTGTGGCAATTAAATCCCCTTCAAAACGGTTTGAAGATTTCGCATCATTCTCGGTGGTCTTTTTAGGAATGGCTTTTATTTGGTCCCTGCAAATCTTTACAACAATAGCAGTTGCGTCCTTGGTATAACAATTTCGCGGAATTCAGGATTCAGAATTCAAATTTTTACGAAAAATGCTAAAATCTACTTTAGGTCCTATCATTCAACATTTGTGAATGCAAGTAAAGAGTGGGTATGAGACGTCTTTTTCGTTTCTTAATGCTTGGTTCTGTAATATCCATGAAATTACTTTACCTTCGAAAGATGCATTTTTTAATAAGAAGGGTTTTTAGATTAAGGGGAGGTGATGAGTATAAAATAAAATCAACTTGGAGGAATTGATTGCCATACTGCCACAATTAAATAATCTTAAACAATTACACTGAGAAAGTGTTTTGAAAAATTTTTCTAATCTAAAAATAAAATCTTAAAACTGGACCTCCAAGTACAAAATAATATTAACAATTCGAAATTATATATCTTACTCTATAATATTTAATAGAAATAATTGAAGTCGGCGTTAGGCCTGAGTCGTTTTGAAACAAAATCCGATTTTCGCCCCAACTTAATTATCTTTAGGATCTCGTAATTAAACAGTTATTATTTCTTAGAATTGGAGTCTAAGTTGAATAGCAGATATTTCAGAGCTATCGTGCAAAGTTCCATTAAAAAACTAGCCTATTAGTTATTGCACGATATCAAATGGATAGAATTCCAATAATGGGATTAAAATATAAATCCCAAGAATGGACAGAAAGGTCTCGTTTTCAACAAAAGAATTAATCAGTATTGGCGGGCATACATAAAAAAATGTGCCAAGTGCGAGTTTGACTCACGCACCGAGGGTTATACGTTTTACCCGTATTTGCTGCAACATGGCTTTAGCTGTTTAACTAATAAAGGGTGGGCGGATCGGCTGGTTTCATTTTAACTTAAATGTTATTTTGACACAGACAGCTCTTTCGCGCTCAAAAAATTAACTGAAGCACAGTATCATGTGTCCTCGGTACGTAGTGAATAGACTTACGCTTGGACAACGTTGGGAAATATTGAAAATTTATGTCTTACCGAAACAGTGCGAATTTTGAAAAGAAATTTCGGTCGAAATAATGCACCAACCGCGTCTGAGCTGCGATTGGACACCGTTGGGCCTTTTTTGTGGGGTGCCGTTAAAGATCGATGTAATGCTAACAATCCAGAAACGATTCAGGCACTTAAAAGCACAAAATTGATCGAGCTATTCATGAAATAGAGCCCCAAACCATCGAAAATGTACTACAAAATGGGATTGACAGGATAAGTTACTGCCAAGCTAGCCGAAGCAGCCATTTGAATGAAATTATATTCCATAACTAATTATAATAAACTTTTTCCTTATTTCCATGAATAATTCACTATATTTTAGTTTTTCGTTTTTTTATTATTTCTTTGAATTCACTTGATTATCTTTTTAAATAAAATTAATTTTATACGCAAGACTACACCGGAACTCGACACTTGTTAATTCTTTACCATAGAACTCTTTAATTATAAAGAAAACTAAAAACACTGGAGAAAAACTATTTTAACACACGAAATTCAAAATTAACGATTATACAGGGCATATATTTGTTTGAAAAGCGCTGGAGAAAATTGGAGGGTGTCTTCTAGAACAAAAATAGGAAAGCCATTACTAGTTAGTTAGTTAGTTACTAACTTGTAGATAAAGGGAGGCAAAACATTAACAGTGTTCTTTCTGTAAAACTATAAATGGCTCGGATACCGTTTTATTTTCCTATAATATTTTCCAAACTCTTAGCGTAAATTATTTCAGATTTCTTGGCCTTCACTTCGGCGACGAGAATTGAGAGAATGGTATTTTCTGATCAGAAATATAAAGCCATGTGATTTAAAATGAAAAAAATAAAGATTTTAGAACGTGAAAACAAAGCCCTTTTATAAGATACCCCAGTGCCCCCCGCATGGGAGTGATTGATTGCCTGGGAACTGGGTCCTGAACCAAATCTATGGCTTTTGAAAAACACCATAAAAATAATAAAATTTGAATAAGGACTTTGTTTTTTGTTAGGGGCCCGTTATAAGGGAGCCGTCGACACCGTAATGAAAATAAACGTATTTTTAAAATTCGTTCATCTGGGATAAATGCATGTTCTACAATTGCCAAATTTCAGTAGGATATTCATATTTTCTGAATAAGCAGCAGTGAAAGACCAACAGGCAGACAGACACCCAAGTCTCAGCATGGGGGCTCTCTTTAGTTCGGAACCCTAGATATGTACAGACGAATTAATTGATCCTTATTCCTTATTGAATTCGCTTAAATAGATTGAATTTTATTTCCCATGTTTGAACATAATGAAGTTTGCGATACTTTAACATTAAACTATTGTTTTTAATTTTATGCTAATGGTATTTCAAAAGGACACCGAATAATGTTTTAATATCTTTGATTTAGAAAATATCGTTTGGGCTATTAAGCCTGATACATATTGAGAATTGTTTTGTATCATCATATAAATCATCATTATGAAATATGCTAACAATCTTATCTATTATGTTGCTATCACCTTATCCAAATGCGAAAATTTGTTAAGGCGTGGTTATGCGCATTTTGCCATACCCTGACCTAAGAAGTCTTAAGGTCTTTACTTTTTCTGTTGAAATACTTAAAGGCTTTATGTTGATATTTAAGTGTAGTAAATTATAATAGTAAGTGGGTAAAATTTACAAATTTGAAAAAAGTTCAGTGGGTTGTTTAAGGATGCATGTAAAACCTCGCGAGTGCTGAACTGGTTTTATTTTTGGTGTTGAATATTCTTTAAAATCCGTCCCAAATTTGTAGTATTTCTTCCACTATCGTTAATTTGAATGAGATTTGCGTGTGCAGTTGCATTGGCAACTCGGAGTGTGTAATATAAACCTACTACAAAACCTGATTAGTTAAATTTGCAGCTTGCGGATTCTTTACTTATGAATGTATCTTGCATTTTTGTCTATAATTCTAATCTAAGACGCGAGTGATGGACCTTATCTCCCACAAGGAAATGTCGGATGGGTTGTTATTTAAATTGATGATTTTTCCGGTGTAATTCACTTGTAAATTAGTTTTCATCGAATAAGGTGGCGACTAGGATCCTTTTTCAAAAAACAGTTTTAAATTCATCATGGCTCCTAAGAGTTCCGGTATTTACATTATCGAACATCCGCAAGACCTAGAAAGTCCAAGTAAAATTAAAGATGGCGAGAAGGAATATTCCTTCGAGGATGCTTTGGATCTTATAGGTTTGATATATTCCTATTTTATTCTCCGTGCTGCTTTTACTTGGTTGAATTGAAATAAAAAAGCTTCTTTTTATTTTTTTTATTTATTAATGTGATTGATATATTGTGGGAGTGTATATTAATAATTCTTAGTTGTTTATGTTGATTGTTTATCAAGTATTCAAACAATGATAACAGCAATAATCCAAAAGAAAGCCTTTTTTTAAAAAAAAGTGCTTGTGATATGAAGAAAATACATAAAGATGATTAGTAATGAAAATTGTTTTAAAATAACTAAAGATTAATTTACTAGTAGTCAATGTTCATAATTTCTTTTTAAAATAATTGTAAACTTTTAAATCGCTTAATTTTAAATGAGATAATTTAAATATTTAAAGTTAATAACTGAAGAAATATGTTGTGATTGAAAATTGTTATGTCTCTATTACTGGTTCAGATTTAATATAGTTTTTTAATAAAATTCATGTTATTAAAGGTTTCGGGAAGATTCAAATAATAATTTTATTGGTTAGCGGAATAATTTTAATGGCTGTTATCAATGAGACAATGGGAATGATGATAATAAGCATTGCATCTCAATGTGATCTAAATATGACTGCTCAGGAAAAAGGCTTTTTAGGAGCCGTAAGTTTTATAGGTGATTATAATTAAATTACCTTTTAACTGCCCAATGTTAAACTTGATTTTATAGGTATAATGGTTTCGTCTCATTTATGGGGCTATGTGGCTGATACCGCTGGTCGGAGAAAGCTGATTATGCTCACCTTGTTTGGTTCAAATATTTTCTCATTTGCATCTTGTTTTACAAATAATTACTGGATATTTGTAGTTATTCGACTTTTAGCAGGAATTAGGTATACAATTCAGTTAAAATTCAATATTGTGCAATCATCTGAGAAAGCTTATTGTTAATTTGTCGAGATAAGATAAGGCTATAATGAAAACTCAAATGTTTATCACTTATATTATTTTTAAATTCGATGCGGATTTATTGCATTTTTAACCTAAATATTTTCATCAGGAACTATTTATTCTGAGACTTTCCTTTTGCTTTGATTTCTAGTATATCTGGACCATCAGCAACGTTGTACGCTTATCTAGGAGAATTTAACACGTTTAAATATCGTCCCGTGACAATTTCTTGGGCCAGCGCTTTTGTGGGCGTTGCAACAGTCTACATTCCAGGTACGAATTGTGTCATCTATTTGATTTAAGTAATTTTATCTTTGTTATTTACTAATGTTTGTTTATTCCAATTTATTGCTTGACGTAGACTTTAGCTTTTAAGGGGTAATTCTTAGTGATCTTGCTACAATAACGCCATTAATACTCTTAAAAAGTAGAAACGCAACAGAAGTCGTAAATGATTTATGGTGTGATTTAAGATACAATTTCTTTGCATTTCTAAAGTACCCTTGCTGTGATGTAATTATCATAAGATTAATAGTTACTTTCGTCATACAATTAATGTTTGGAGTTCTTAAATTATTTGAATATGCATTGAATTTTGAACAGTCAACGACATCAGAACATACATAACCAGAAAAATTAAACGATATGAATGTATACGATAGTAATCTATATTTAATGATTTAATGGTTAACAGTCATTCATTTTGAAATTGAAGCATGGTGTTTTTGAGGAATTCTATTGCAGGTAATGTTTTTGTTTTCAATGAAAAAATAAAAGTTGAAATAATACAAATTGAAAATTTAAGCAAATAGACCAATAATACTTTTAAAATAATTGGCTCATTTGTAAACTTCGGAAATTGGTCATGTAGCCCATAAAATTATATTAAAGTTCTCTATCAACTACGTACTTTTAATTTTTTGGGCGAATTGTATTTATTATGCTTTTTATAATTACAGGAACAGCGTGGCTAGTTCTCCCTGAGACCTGGTCAATTCCAATTTACGATGGTTTAGATTTTCGACCATGGAAATTGCTGTTGATACTTTACACGCTTCCTGGACTAATCGGAGGTCTGTGTCTTTACAAACTTCCTGAGAGCCCAAAATTTCTGCTTTCTCAAGGAAAGGATGAAAAAGCGAAGGAAATTCTTTATTGGATCTATGAACACAATACTGGAAACCCGTCTGACACCTTCGTAGTTCAAAAATTGAAACCAGAAGTCGACAAAGATTATTTAGAAAATGTTATTGCAAAAAAGAAATGGTAATTCAATTTTCCACACCTAGTAATTTATTAAAAGTAAAATATAGTTTAGATGTTGTGAAATCAATGTGGAAGCAGACAATGCCCCTGTTTAAGCCTCCACATCTCTTGAATTTCACTATTTGTAGTGTAGTTCAGTTTGGACTGTTTTTCTGGTAAGTGTCGAAAGGTCTGGTTTTGGTAAAAGGTTTAGAACTGATAATGTTTTAGTTCGGGCGGAATGGGTTTGTGGTACCCAGAAATCCAAAACAGGCTCAACTCGATACCGGATGCACATATGACTGTATGTGAAGTTGTCCACTTGAGTTCCAACAAATCCCAAGTAAACGATCAAAGTTTACTTGAAGACACTGTCTTGGAGGTGAGAATTGTTTGTTTTTGTAAATAACTGTTTTAAAATTTCTTTTTTAAATTATGCTATTTAGTGCGATGACACTGTTAGCAGTAAGGTCTACATAGATTCGATGACGCTCGGTGTCTTCTATATAGTTGGCTACGTAGTACTGGCACTGATCATTAATCCGGTGGGAAGAAAAATTATTCTAGCTGCGGCCCTTTTCGGGTCTGGGTTTGCTGGATTGTCACTGCATTGGATAAATGAACCCTTAGCAATTGTATTGCTCTTTTGTTTATTCTTAATGCTAGCTGGCCTTTGCATATCCGTTGTGAATGGAGCTGTTGTTGATCTTATACCAACTCATTTGCGGTATTATCTTTTTCTAGTCCAATAAGCAAAAAATGTTACTAAACATTTTTTTAGTGGTATGGCCGTGTGCATCTCCTTAATGCTTGGTCGGCTTGGTAGTGTAGTGGGCAGTAATATTATAGGAAATTTACTAGAGGTGAATTGTAGGCTTACTTTCTTGCTGTTTTCCGGATTTATTACAGGTACAATTTTTGATATTATTCGTTTAATTAATTACTAATTTGAGTTTAACTATATTTCAGTGTGTGCTCTTTTGACGCTTATTTTACCATCAAATAAAAAATAGCCATAAATGGTTTCTTTTTTTTTAATTTATACCAATATTTGACATGATTAAATAAGGTTTACGGATTTTTATACTCCTATTGCGTTTTGTAAAATTTTGTTTAGAAAGTTACTGGTTAAGAAATGTTTAGTAAAAAGTGTGTATTCATCTAAATTATAAATTACTTGTGTGGAATTTGCAACTCTACAGTAAAATACAGGATTTTTTACATCTACTTGAAAGAGTAAAAAAATGATTTTCCATGAAATGCTTTATTTATATAATTTTACACTTTTCACGCTCATATGTCCGTTATAAATAATTTTTCATTCGTCGGTCGTAAATGAGAGTTACTTTCGGAGATAAAAGTTGTTTAACCAGTCATCCTATGTATGTGAAAATTAATAAAATATTGCAATTATTAATATAATAAATATTTTACCAAATCATTATCTTCAAAACCTTTGTCTTGCACAATTTTGTAAACAGAACTTCTTTTACCGAATCTGTAAACGAGAAATGTTTAGAATTATTTAATTTCCATTTCGAAAATTTTGTTTCCATATAAAAATTTTAGATAATTTAGGGGACTGACTTTCTAAATAATATTGCAAAAAACGATCAGCAACTTCTAAAAATTGTTTACGATACCCTTCTCACCTTGGCCTATTTTGTGCTGAATACTTCCGATCAATTGAATCTAATTGCAGCAAATGTATGGCTGTCTCAAGATCGGGCGCTTCCGATCTTTCGCTACGAGGATGCCTAAATGTACAAAAAGGTCAGACACCAAAACAAAATGTGTTAGATTTTTGGGAAAAGGGAAAAGATGTCTGTTTACCATTTGGATAATTAAAATTATAGTATTATATATAGTTTTCAGAAGTCAAAAGATCTTTTTCGTCACTCTTTCGCAAACAATGTTATATTAAGATTTAGAAATATTGCCAAAATAATGCAAATAATTGAACGTGCACTGTAAGTTCGTCAGTATGATCAGATCAGATCAGATCAGAATGCATAGAGCCTTTAAGAAATATCGTGAGGTATTCTAGTAAAGTTTGGATAAGGAAATGTTATAATAGATGCTAATTAGCACATGTTAAAAATTCTTAATCATAATGACAGCAATTTGTTATGGTTTAAATATCCACAAATCATAGCTTAACATGTATTCGCCTTGGAGATTTTCTTGATATAAAAGTTTATAGATAAGAGCGGAGCAATAGGATACAGTTAAAACAATAAGAATCCACATGTATAGTAAACTTGAGTCCATGATTGTAGTAAATTTCAGTAGGTATTATCAGATAGCCACTATGAGTATGCTTTTTATTTAGCGTGCAGTCAGAACCGATTTTAGTATTTCTAATTCTAATTCTTTTATGATTATTTGAATTGTGAAAAGCAATTTAAACATTTCAATATTCTAAATAATGGTAGATTTCACATACACTAACAAGTATTATGTTTGTAAATGGTTGAAATAAATGAGCTAATATTTAATTTATTTCAAGAACGATTGTACTTTTCCAACTTAAATATAAGTAAATGAATTGATGTGACAAGTTTTTAGGCAAACTTCTTTAAGAAGAAATAAAAGAAGTAAAGGAATCTTATTCGCGTCCCAATTCGGTCAAAATCATTTTCAGAATATTTAAGTGTTCCATTTTAAATATTGTAATAGATCCTTTGATATACACTACAAATAAAATTATGTTTTCTACGGTCAGTGTTTATATTTCAATTTTAAATTGTTGGGCTGTTTTTCTTTTTCCACACAGGCTTGCGTTTGTTATACTGATGTCACTTATAAGGTGATATTTTAATAGTACTATTTATGTAAATTTTCGGAAGCATAACCGCCGATGTACGTCAAGTTTTAAGGCAAATATATTAAAGTACAAATATAGATTTAAAATTATATTTTTATTTTCTAAAATCAAATAATAGAAAACAGCAAGTCAATACAAAAGTGTAATATGTGGATGAATGAAATAAGTTAAAATGTACTAATATTATCAGTATACCTTGATTTTTTGTAGAAATAATACATTTACAAAATATAAGAAGCGTTTCGAAGTTGTTTTCTTAGTTACCATCCTAACTAAAGGTCCCAAAATGAATGTGAAACAGTCTTCAAAGTATTCCAAAATAAGGATTTCATTTGTGAAGAAGTTGATAAAGATTATTAGACAACAACTACTAGACGCAAACTGGAAGAATTCGACGTCAAACAGAGGAATATAAATCCTAAAACGTTGCTGACGGAAAAACACACTGAAAAAAGGATGAGTTGGGCAAACGATTTGGAATGGATCTTGATTGAAGTAGTGTTATATTCATCGACGAATCATCTTTTGTAATCTATAACTATTGAAAGAAAGCTTCAAAAAAGGTGAACGATCAGTACGGTTAAGCATCCAGCAAAGGTGTATGTTTACGGATGCTCTTCTGAAAAGGGATTTGTGAAAGTTGATTGCTTTCTCTAAAAGCCTAGATATTGAATTAAAGATGAATTTATACAAGAAGGGATTACTGAATTCTTCCGAGTTATTATATGTAACTAATAACGATGATTGGATCCTACTGGAGAATAATGATCCCATACACCGTAGTCGCCTCTACAGATCTTGGAAAGATTAAAATGTGATAAGAACGTTGAAGTGTCCTTTACCAAATCCGGATACAAATCCTGTCAAAAATGTATGGTCAATCATGGAGACTAAACTATAAGAATAAAGAATTTCCACAGCAATTATAGATAACAATTATGACTGGACTCCATATTAAGGTAGTTGCGAAATACATATTAATGTAATCTTTTAGGAATTTCGGGATTTTATGGCTTTATTTTCTAGACACGTTTCTTTGGAGTACACTATATATTTAAACAATGGAGTAGAAATTTAGAAAGTGTTTGCTTTAAGTATTTTGTAGAAAATATATTTTTATGAAACCACCTTAAATTTGGTTTTGATTTGATTTGATTGATGTATGATCAAATTTGTATAAACCTATAGTGTAAAAAAATAAGATAAACTAAATTTTATTTTATAAATAAAAAATTTGAACTCTAAACTGCTGTCAGAAAGGGCGAAAATATTCATAATTTTTCAAAAACATTTTTGAATTATGTATTATATTTTCTCACACCAAAGAAGGCATGAGTTTACAGTTCAAACTTTTATTTAATACTTGTTGTGTTTATGTGAGACTCCATAATTTCGCTTTGTCATTTTCCCGAAAAAATGCTCGGATTAGGAAAAATATCCTATCAAATAAAACTGTGTATTTATTCTTCGCTGCAAAACTCCTGTTGGTACTCAGGTGTTCTGGTAAATGTGCCCTGTTGATCTAAACATATCTTCTCGAAGTTCGTATCTATTTTAAATAAAATTTGTTTTCTTATATGAAATTGTCGCTCGCGTGCGTTAGTAGCGTAAATTGCATATATTTACGCAGGTTCTCAATAAAACGGCCTCCTGCAACAATTTACACGATTATAAATGCACGCAATGCTTGTTTTCCATCCACTTCACATTTTCCGCCGTGTTTGATGTAGGTCCGTGGGGTTAAAAGGCAATAAGTGTCAAGTTTGTTTGATGTCAACGTTTTATAGACCTTTACTATCGCATGCAATTATAATGCAATTTATTTATATTTAACAGATTTTTCGTCATTAAAATCTGATCGAGTAATGAGATATTTTAAAGGGTTTCACTTATGAAAAGAAAAGGGATAGACATACCGGGATCAAAAGCAATATTTAATTTAGAAAGCGTTTCCCTGTCTTGAAATTTTTAACAAATAAATAGCGTGGTTTATATTAAATCAAGGAATATACATACATATTCAAAGTAGGAAAAATATTACCTGGGACGGGCGTTATTGGCGTACATCTTGTCAAGCACCTGGAGATACCTCAAAGTGTCTGATGCACTGACGGGCTCGTTGACTCTTGTAGGACGCGAATTTGATCCCGAAGCGTTCACAGTAAATATACAAAACACAATGAGAAATGCAATTTTGAGATGTCCGAAAAACTGCGACATTGTGTTTTATAAATCTGAAAAATTTAATTATTTAATTAAATTTAGTTGCTTTTTGTTCGAGTATTTAAATAACCAGAAAATTTTGAATATAAAACATCTTGTTTCAACTGCTGCTGCGGCACAAAAGAAGCGAACGGATTTAAAATAAAAGAAAAAACTATTTTATATTTAAATCTTCAATTTATTTAAATAAAGGAATATTTACTCAGATTTCTGGAGATTCTATGAATTTTTTTGCAACAAAAACTCAGTGTAGGTGAAAAAATCGGATAGGAAATTAAAAGAAACATTTTATTTTTATAAAATGAAAGAGTTTTCATTATTATGAAATGTTTAGCATATATCAGCAAACAGTGGCGCTTTTTACGAAAGAAATTAATATTAAATTCTTATATGGTTTACTTCATGTTTCGAAAACTCGTTCACTGTTTCATTATTCAACGAATATTTTGGGCTTTCAAAAAATTTCCGTCCCCAATCGAAATGATATTGAAAAGTTATTTTTTATCCAGTAAAAATATTTTTGGAAAAATATTTGTAAGTGTTCAACAAGCTTTTGCTATCGTATTAGTATTTTACAATAAAAACTCGCTTAAAATTATTTACTAGTATGCCGAATAGAAATCATCTGTTGAAAATTATCGAAAAGACAAATAACATACCAAATTAATTCCCTGTTGTCTAAGATCGTAGCTTTATTATTCTTCAAATAAATTACTTTCATTAATGTGGCTGCTAATTAAAGAAACAGAAGTATACACCTTTAAATTGACATGTAGACTTTAACACTCTATTTGCGATTTTAAAAGAGGTTGTGCAAAATTATTAATATTATTCTATTTGTCTTAAATAAAAGCAAAGATGTATTTTCTGAAGAATTCAGTGAAAGTTCACTCTGAAAATATTGAGAAAAAAGGATAAATTCTAAGAATAATTTGAAAGTTTATATTTGTAAATCAAAGGTGTGGAACATGTAAAAGTTATTAGCAAAAAAACTTTATTGTTCTTTTTTTAATATAGATATTAGAGTCCTTATAGTAATTCTAGATAGGTAGCATATTATTAAAAAGGGTTAATAAAACTTTCTTTTATACACGTGAATTACATAATCATGATTATTAATTCAGTCTTCATGCTTTAATTTTATTAAAAACTTTTTTCTAATTAGTAATACATAAGGAAAGAAAAATTCAAAACACGAATAACTCTATGTAAATCATAAGAAGGGATGCAGAAACATCTTTTCCAGGGTAAAAATTATATCGAAGACAAGCAAAAGGAGTGAAAGGTGACCTAGACGAAGATATTCCTAGTTATATTTCGAAAGTTATCTTTAGAATTTGGCATTGTTTTTAAAAAATTATCATTAGGTATAAAGTTAGACACTAAAATTAAGAATAGTCGGAAATATTTAATTATGAAGGTGAAAAGTTATATCCAAGATTATATTGACATTCTAAGGATTGATAGAGTAAACATGCTTTTCTGGATCCACAGCGCAAAAAGCTATACGCAAACACATCAGTGGATGTAGAATAACGAAGAACGAAGCAGTGTATCAGAAGACGTTATATTAAAAAGAAAGCACACCGATCCTGTATTTTCTGAAATATTATTTGTAGAACGTGCCTCAAAATTTACTAAGATCTAAATCGTCTCTCTGAATTACTTTCGATTAATTTATTCGTAATAGATGAGATATTTGCAGGACTTTCTTAAGTCTTCATATTAAAAATTAATTACTCACATTTGTTTGCCACAAACAAAAATTACAAAAATGAACAATACTTTCGGGTGAAGTCACCACGTTATGTGAACTTTACAAATTTAACGCTATAGGTTTAATAAGAACACACCTTAAGAAATTGTTTACTGTTTATAATGTAGTGAGCACTAACTGTAACGATGCGCACCTGTTGCACGAATGAGGAATAACGAAGAGAATCCGGGGCTTTTATATGTTCTTGGTATACCAAAAATATGCGCGTCGTCGCTTCAAATTTCGCGAAATATTCAGGTATATTGGAAAAATCATTGTTTTTTTTTCTTGCTATTCCAGTACAACGGTTTCTAATTTTTGTTAAATGTTTTTGAAACAAAATAGCAACAAATCGAAAGGACTGAGTTCATATTCTTGATTTACTCGGTAATAAGAAAACAGAAACTTTCTAATCAATACTGTATTAATAAACAAAAATTCCGTACATTAATCAAAGTTAGAAATTTATTTTAATCAAGTCTGCAGGTGTAACTAATAATTAGATTTGGTTGGTATCTTGAGAATCGCATCTTTTGCAAATGATTATGTTTTTTAGCTGGCCGCATGCAACGCATTAAAAAAGGGCTTCACAGTTCAATAAACATTTCAATGATAGCGATGTTAGTAATGAAATACTACATAATCCTTTGAATGTACTTACATATCGTAAATATATATTTTTGATCAAAGTATTGGCAAACGTCTAAATTAAATAACAACTGCATATGAGAACCATTATTATTATTATTTTTTTTTTTCTAATGTCTTTTGAAATAAGGCGTTTTCCTAATATTACTGTAAATGTATCAAAATCTCTTTATTTGAGATTTTATGAAGTTAATTTCAAGATCAGTAAGATGTGTTCTACCGCGGAATTTATATTTTGAGTATAAATAGCAAATATTAATAATACTTTGAAAGGAAGTGCAATTTTATAAATCGATTTAGGAAAAAAAACGATACTTTAAACGTGGAAATAAATTTCTTTTCACGACTTTAGTTAGAAATTAAATATTAGTGTTAATTATCCGACCACAGTCTAGTCTCTATAGGCAAACGTTATCAGATATGATTAAGTATAGTAAAATTACTTGAAAATGAATCAGTTTATAAAAATAAAAAATTAATTAAAAGAATGAAAATGATAATATAAAATGTTGGGCGCAAGGATTACATATTTTTAATATAAATTATTTGCAAGACTGAACGCGTTTAAAGTAAAAAAAAAATTTATTTGTTTTCTGAAACATACTCTTTATTTATTGAGTTTTATATTGAATACAAATTGTAAATGAATCTTGTTTTTAAACTTTTAATTTACACTCATTCATTTCATTTTATAGTAATGAAGAATAAAATAATGGAAATTTTGGGGAATTAATTTTTGATATTGTTTTATAATACAATTATATGCAGATAGAGGGAGTGTTTAAGTAAAAGTAATAAATATCATTACAAAAAGGTGAGTTCCTTCTGCAATATTATTTATCGTTACCGTTACGTAATAAATTAATCATTGTTTTCGATAAATATGATTAACGTTCACGAAGGCAACGTCCTGGTGTATGCTTTTTATGCACACAATTGTATTATTAACGCGAACTTAAATAATTGCAATTTAATGGTAAATTTGAATTTAGGACACCTGTTGATCAGTTTTATATGTGCCGTGATATATAATAATAGAAATCATTCATTTTATATTATGTCAATTGCGCTTGTTTTTTTATAATAATAACAATGTCATGATACTAACTTTAACTATTCTATATATTCTATAAAATATTCGAAAAATAATTAAATTAGAGCAACCTTTCACGCACACTGCTCATATTGGTCGTATATAACGATCAAAGTGCTTAAATATGTGCATTTGTGATATCAGTGCGAGGGTAACTAATTAAGGTTTTCAGCCCGCAGTTGTCACGGGTGAAGTGCAGCCAAAATTAGATGTAATATTAATTAATTTCTAGTCGTTAATCTAATCATGCTGCTGTTCGAACATGCAAATTAAAGGGCAAGCCTTTCAAACTTATCTGCAGATTTGTTTGACTTGTTGAGTCGGCTATGGTAATTACCCGCGAAACGTACAAAAGCTAATCAAACTTGGAATATGCAAAGTCCCACAAAATATGTATTTGATATCATATAATTTAATTAATTGATGTTTAATACTTTTATTATAGATTTGAAAATATATATGATGAGTTAAAAAGCTACATAGTGTTTTTTAAACTCCTTTTAATTCTTCAGTTATAAAAATAAGAATGTTTGATGTATTTTTAGAAATATTTATTACGAGTGGGTGACTAACTTCTCATTAGAAAAGCTGAGTAGCACCCTTGTGTCTGGTTCCAATGAAATAGCCTTACCACAAGTCGAGGAATGTACGTGTAAATTAAGGTTTTTAGAATTGCTCTTTCATAAATTTCTACAAAATATATTTAAAAATAAAAATACCCATGTAAAAAGTTATCCAATTTACCTCTTAAAAAGTAATAAGCTCAACAGCTTAGAACTAAAATAAAGAATTATCTGTGATACATTTTGTATCAAAGGAAAAAAATGCTTTTCACAAAGAAAAGCTGCCAGTAGAAATTTCTGAATACCTAAATATACTCAGTTCTGCATTATAGCGTTTTTAAAACATGGAAGGGGCTTTCGGGTATCAGAAGCTATCACATAGCGATCGAAAGGACAAATGCATTTAAAACTAAAATAAAAGTTATAAATTCAATAAAACTCGTTAAATTCATTTGATAAATAAACTTAGCCCATAATTGAATTTTCAATGTCCGCAAATAAAATGTTTTTAGAAAGCGAAGGTATAGATGACACCGTTCAGAAAGTGATACTCATTTTTATTCGGGGTGATACCGATCCTCAATTAAGGTGACACCAGTTCTATAATGAAATCGAGAACACCAACAAAACCTAAGAATATGTCACTCAATCTTACAATATGATCGCCTAAATTAAATATATGGTAGATATTTGGATATTACTTCGATGCAAATTGCTAAATTATTAAAAGTAGAAATTAAATAAATTGACTACTCAAAAATGCTCAGATTTTCTGCTAAAATAATTCTTATTTCAACAAGAAAGGTAACATTTTCTTTATTTTGATGGTCTTCAGTTGTGTTTATATTAATTTTTGCCTATTCTAAGTAACATTTTGGATAAATTGAATGCTTTTTGTATTTTAAAAACCACATTAGCACTGTCCCATATTGGGAGTATATTATTTATATTTACCAGGATTGAAAGGTGATGCATCCAATTTATGTAAGAGTGCCATGTTATTTATAAAATAATTCAGTGCATTTCAACACTGATATTAGCAATGTACCCATAGTAGTTTTATATTACTAATTTTTTTACTGATGTTATGAACATCAGTGGGTCCAAAAATAAGTACACAATTTCTTACTTCTCGAGAGGTTTTATTTTAGTATAACCAGGTGTTTAGAGCTTAACAGAAGAGTCTAAATTCAGGTACTGATACCTTTTCAAGATTTATTAAGCCATCTTGTGATAATATATCAATTCTCTTCTAATACAAAATATAATTTGTAGTACCCAAATGAGCAAAATTTTAAAATAGGAAAATTATACGTTTCGCAGCATTTTTTCAAAATTAAACATTCAACTAGAATAACCGCTCAAACAGACCTCCAGCTTGTAAATGTGTAAAAAAGTCACTTTAATCTCTTTATTTAGAATTATTTGTCCGTCCTTCCATTTTTTGCAAAACTAAGTAAGGTAAATGATTCCCCTTGTATAGATTTATTATCCAAACAATCATAGAACTTATTAAATGAATTTCTTCCATACTAAATTTGAAGTGCATTATAGCAAACATTTGATTCGTTTAGTATTAAGTACATTTCTCCAAGTCTCACTTCAAGCCCCGGACAAAACCCAAGTTTACTTATTGCAGAAATAAACCAAGTTGAGTGAAGGGTATGAGAAGGTGTCTTGGACCAAGAAGCTTTTGATGAATTCGACTGAGCCTGAGCTTTACGGGTACAGTGCACGTAGTTAAGAAACCTTTTCAACTGCACAACGCATTCACCGCGGATGGCTCTGATCGGTGCCACAACTTTCCTTAGCGATGTGCGTACGTCGCAGAAACCTTTTAAATTGCCGTATGCGAGTTAATTTGTAGTTAGAGGTTTGTTTTTAGACGCCAGACGTGATTTTGCTGTTCTAGCGCCACATACGAGTTAACCCGTAACATATTCATGTTCTTTGAAGTTTGTGGCGTTAGGAAAAGGAAAAATGCAAGAATTTGGCGTCATTTAAGAGTTTTATTATAATTTAAATCACATATTGCATATAATAGCAGTAAACATGATTTTGTTTTTCCAAGGCTGTTTGTAAAATGCGGAAATTATCTTATAAAGCGAAAATTTTACAAGGCGGGTTCGTTACTGTGCGATTTATGAAACGAGCAAAATTTTCCTACAGCAAGAGGTTTGTAATAATTTTCAAAACAGGAGCAAATAATCTTTAATAATAAATTATAAAACAAAACAAATGTTTGCTTTTAGAACCCAGTTTTGTATCAAGTTAATGTCTCCTATAACGCGATTTCCCACAAAGCGGCATTTTTAAGGAACGTATCTAGTCCGTTGTAGGCGGTTTAACTGTATCGAAAAATTCTATGAAACTACGTCAAATTTATTTCCAATTGCAATTCTCTGCATTGTTTCTGAATTATACAAATGGTTGCAAAATAAGGTATTGATGCTAGAAATGCTAGAAAAATTAGGTATTGATTGATTTCTCAGTTGTTAATACTTATCTGAATAATTAAACCTAAACCTCTTTTTACGCGATAGATACATTCTTAAGAAATACGCGTAAATAAATGGCGCGTAAAAAATTTTTAAAATGTTTTTAAATTACAGATTTGTTCTTAATCTTGACTTTAGTTTATGAATGTAATAATCTGAAAGTTCAGAAATAATTTTGTCAATATAAAATTTTGAGAATATAAAAAGTTTCTTATAAACATAATCGCAGAAAAGCATTTATCAAAATTGGCTCTTACTTTTCGAATATAAGTTTGTTCGCAGGGTGAATGTAAGCACAATACGTGTATTGATTTTTTAGACGCAAAATATTTACATTTACGAATCAATAAAATAACCAGGGTCGTAGTTACTGAAAATAATGAAATCTTATGAAATTGACAAAAGGTAGGTTAACAGGTAATACCCTTTAAGCTTTATGGACAAGAGGGAGGAGAGGCAATCTATTTGTGTTTTTAAAAATTTTTTTTTTGGAGCGCCAAAGAAGGTTGATTTTTAGAAATGTTTTTAGATTGAAAATAAAGAGCTATATTTTAAGTTTTTACTCAGTTAATTGTATTTTTTATTTATTATTCAAACTAATTTAACAGAATAATTACACGCTTTGGAAAGAAAAGTTTTGAAGAAGTGGCAACCATTAACCGGGAGACGTTTTCATCATACAATTTTTATAGTATATTTTCGAAAGTTTCTAAAATATGATAAAGAAAAGAAGTAAATTGTTGATCATAATGACCCAAATTGAAAACAATATTTATAAAATATAATTTTAAAGTATAGACTACATTCTTCCCACTATAGAATAGTTGCGTTGATGGCAAATGTGACACTTCTACTAATTTTATTTAAACTAGCCGATAGACGCGGGGATATGTTCTCCCCCGAAGAATTAAGTCATTTTCTTCCTTGGAATAGTTGCTTTAATAACGTTGGGCTTGAGCTTCTTGACACAGCACTTTGCGCCTCTCATTGGATCTAGGGAGTCCCGGACTCCTACAACAATTCTGAATTTTTGCCGACCTTTGGCTAACTAGCAAAATTCGTGAAGGTGAAATCTGGTGAAGAGGGTGAGGTTTAAGGTTTTTATGACAGTACTTAAGAGTGACTTTGCAAAGTTTCAACGAAAACTTATGAAAACTGTGGATTTGTATACGATACCTACTAATCCACAAACAGAATTTCTTTAATGTAGATTTAAGAACAACGATATTAACAAATATGCCTCCGTGAGGTGACGATTTCACAACTGTGGCCCTTGCGTAAGTGAAATTTCATAGAAAAAAATACATATATATATATTTTTCGTATAAGACACATATCTTTTTTCTCCTCACCGGTCCCTTTTATGTGATACCCATATCAAGGGGGGTCTCAAATAAAAAAAGTAATCCGCCATCTTAGAACATGTGAATTTATGATGGCTTCACCTACGCTTCAAAATTTCCATAAAAGCGATTTGATATCTTAGCCATGAAGACGTGTCAAACAGACCGACAGACAAACTTACATTCACATTTATAATATAAGTGTGGATAAAAAAGAAAAGGTATTTTATTTTCAATGATCATCTCTATAAGAACAAAAAAAAGAAAACTGCTATAATCGTTTGAGGTAGTCTTGCTTTGAGTTTACCAAAATTTGTTTAATTTACATCATTATGTTTTGGTTTTCATCATGTAACTATTATTTTTATGTTGTCAGTAACATATACAAACAATAATGTGATGAATGAGTTACTTAAATTTAAAAATTATGAAAATTATAGAACACAGGACTAAAAAAGCAGTATTTGATGCACAATTATGTGATGTGATTTTCTAAATTAATGCCGACCGAAACCTCGTTCTCTCCAGTAAGTCTGACGCCAATCTTGCAAATGTTTAATGAATTTTCAAAATGATAGAACTCTTTTCGGTAGTTTCAGAATTCCTTTTTTGAGAATTTATAAGTTCTTAAGTTAAATATTTTATATTACAACTTTATTTGATAGTTTCGGAATTTCCTTTTTTGTATTGTGATTTATTTATTATTTCTTATATTAGACGGGTTTTATCTCGCAACAAACAAAAAAATAAGAAAGAAGTTGTTAAACTTAAGAAGTTAATTAGTTTTATTTTACGCGTTGATTGCTTTATATTATATGAATTTTTAAAAATCAATAAAATAAAATTATCGTTCAATTAGTTTATTTATAGTAAATGCATTAAAGACAATCTACAATAAAATTAATATAATCTGAAATATTATAAATTGGCGCAGATTTACATGCGATGGAAACTAAAATAAAATTAAATAACTATTAGATTATGTTAGACTCCAATCTAAGATTCTAATCTTAACATAATATTGAACTTGAGTCTTGATTCCTATTGAGTGGGATTCATATTACGAATTCAACTCCATGTTGATATGATAAATACTGAATTGAATTTAATTAGCGTATATGTATATCTACTGACAATGTACATATTATATGTGGATTTATTAAAAGCTACGTAGTTATTATCGTGTAATTATATATTTTCCATTCTATTCTACTTTACATTGCGTCAGGTTTAATGAAATGGAATAAATGGAACGGTTTGAAATGATTATAAAAATTGTCTACGTAGGTAGGAAGGTAGATATAGGTGATCAATTTTTCAAATGGAAAGTTCACGTTGCAAACAGCTCAAGAGTAACGCGCACGAAACGTCATGCAAGTAGCATAAGCATTTACACTTCATTCTTGACTTATAACAGTTTTTACACGAGCAGTGACTAATCAGTTAGAAAATTCTATGATTTTTATTTAATTTTTTGTGTTTTTATATTCTGTGTCAAGAGTGTAATTAAATTTGAAGTGGATATTTTATAAATTTATAAGACACGTTTCTTACGCCCTTCATTAAAATTTAATTTATTTAAAAATATATTGGCAATTCAACACACATTTATAATGTCATATAATGACGTAACATTTTCTTAGATTAATAAATATCTATAACTACAACCGAGCATTTATTTTGCAAAGTCATGGGATCGCAGTGGCGACTTTGGCTGGTCATTGCTCTTCTAAGATTTGCAAACTATGTAGTCCCAAGCAGATGAAAAAGTAATGATCCAGCGCGGTTTTACGGAACTAGCCTTGGATTGAGCCACCTTCAGGTGCGGGCATTTGATTAAAGTTATCTTTTAACTTGTGAATGCGCTTACAAGGACCGCAGCTATGTATGTACAAATAAAAATTACAGGTAATTCAAAACTAGCAACCACGTTGTTTACCGGACGTGGCAATTGCAAATGCCAACATAAATTTAGAAACTCCATTTTTTATTGTTTGGAAATGATAAACAAAAATGTTTAGAGCCTCTAGCTACTTACCTCACTTAAGATTAAATCTGCACCATTCAACTCATTTGAAAAATTGTTACAGATAAAAATTAATTACAAGGTTTTCAATGAAGAGCCTTGGACTTGTAATGGCAAACTGTTACTAACAATCAATCAATAAATATAAAATTTTACCAAATCCTCTATTATCACAAGGTAGATTGCGAGATTTAAAGCTGAAATAATTGTTTGTTTTTCAAGTTTAAGTTATTCGCGGATGGTATATTTTAAAACCAAATGTCTGCTATGGGTTGACTGATAAAATTCAGTAGTAATTAAATCACGTTAGTATTGCGAGCAGTAAATAATTATTGCCTAATTGAAGACAGAACAAAAATTTATCAAAAAAAGTATATACAATATATGAATATGCACTCAAATTTAAACAAAAGCATTTTGATTTGTTTACTTAAATTTTACTTGAGGAATTATTTGAGAACATTATATCAGATAACATATTATCAGAAATGTAAACCTGGAGTTATTTTTTATTTCAATACAACATACTTGCCCATAAAATCAAACAAAATTTACATTCTTAATTAACATATGATATTACTTGGATATACAATATAGACACGTATATAAATCTTGATATATGTATATATATAACTTGATCATTATTAATGTAGCCGTATGGCCGTTTGACCGTTTGACCAATTGACTACTTAACTGTCTGAGTTTCTGATCACTTGAGCAATTTACAGATTGAACATTTAACCCATAAACTTATTGTAGTTCTGAGTGGCAGACATATCGATTGTATTAATCGATATGTCAGTTGACTGTTAGACATTAGGCTATGGTCTCCATAAACTCTGTGATTAATGTTTCTTAGAGATATAGAATTATTATTAAATTTTCATTCAGTTATGCTATGCCTTGTTTTGTGAAATAATAAAACACTTGAAAAGCTATCAGACATATTAGCCTAGAATGGATATTTTAAGATTTAGTATAGCACACATCGAATTATTAGCGTCTTCTCTTTATTGTCTATGGAAAATAAGTACACCCTATTTCTTCTAATTACATCCTAGAACCCATATTGTATTGCCTATAAACTTTTATTTTTATACAAACTCTAGTATTGAGGGTTCCTTTTTAAAAAACTGTGATGTTATTCAAGCTCAAGTTCGTAGCTCAAAATCTATCCAAATCCGGTGTTTATATTTCTTGGGACTTTAGTCAGCATCTCACGCGAAGTAGTTCCTTTCCGATTTTCATGCAGGTCACATCTCTAGAGTTAGTGCATAGCCTTCTTAGATATTACTTTTACTTTGAAATTTTAAATTTCATAATACCTGCTCTGATGCAACTTAGGGCCTGTAAAATTTTGTCTTTATTTGTGCTTGAGTATATACTGCCAAATTCAACGTTGGCTTCAAAAATTTAGGATATACGTATACTTTTGGTCAGCTTCTCAGTTAGGTTCGTTGGTTGTCCAGCAAATGTTGGTTTTCCAGTAATTTTTCTATTAAGGCGGATAGAAAAAGCAGGCGACAAAAATTTGTTTTCCAGGACCAATCTTTTCGTCACGTTTTTGCCATCGGTGCCCGCTTTAAATAGATCAACTTTTTTGATAGTATGTAACAATTAAACTAAGAACAAATTAATTAATTAATCAATTAAAAAGATGGCAGTTTAGTAATTATTATTCTGAAATTCGTATTATTAAGGTTTTTCTAGTTAATTTTCAATAATTTATTTATATATTGAGATTAGTTATAGAGTAAATATGTAATAGATAATTCGCGGAACATGTTGTGAACGTCTCAAAGGTAATTTAATTAAAAATTAGTAGGGAATATTAGATCCAAGCACAGTTTTAAATGGCATGTAACTTTGAAGAGCGGTAATGAAGCATTGAAGATCGATTTCTACCGTATGCAAATTTTAATCGTGAACAAAAACAGAGTCCACAGGTTGAACAGTCAGCACTTGACGCCATAAAGTAACAGTGAAGTAGTAACTAGTTATTAAGTATTTTAAATGTCATGACTACTTGAGAAAATAGTGCTTCTTTCTTTACTGTAATGATTATTGGAAGAAATAAATCAAATCGTAACAATTTACAGCGTAAAGATTCCGTGTTTGCATCAGTACATCAACTTAATATCTTTGATATAAATTACAAGCAATTAGTTTAAGTTATTAAACCTGAATTTATCGTCAGTTCATTTATCTAAAAAACCGGTCAAGTCCGAGTTCGACTCGCGCCCAGAGAGTTCCGTAAGCTTCCTTAAGCTTTTAACAATAACCTACGATTTGTGAAAATACAAGCTTTGTTTTGTATCACAGTCGACCGCAAATAAAATGATAAGTTCGTAAAATTAATTTCTAGAAACGAAATTCGTTGTAGTTTTTCTGCAAACTTTAAATTAGGAATTGTATTCTCTGCTTTATTTTCGTATATTGTTCAGAATATCCTTTTAAATACGCTATCTAAAATTGTGAAAAAATATGTTTGTATTCCTCATAACAAGCCCTTTTAAATGACACCCCACATGATATATAAAACTTTTCGATACTTAATTTGCTCCCTGATGAATATTTTAAAGTGTTAACTAGTGCTAATTATGTGGGCTAATAAGGCGCGTGAGTGATCATATAAGGGTTCCGCTTGTTTTCCTTTTGAGGTACGGAACCGTAAAAGGTATAATAAAAATTTAAAGGAACGTATTTTTTAGCATGTGTTCTATCAGATAAAAGCATTAAGGATTAAACAAAATCATTACAATTTTTAAACAGACAATAGATTCCGTAATGCTACGAAATATAACTACACCTTACCTATTAGGTAAGGGTATGGGTTTAGATAATCTAATCTTATCAACGCTAAGTCTTATGTATGTGTAATAGGAAGTATAATTTATAAAAAAATTTTTCACATTGGAAATAAAAGTGATAATGGGTTTATAATGTTTTGTTAGTATTTCCTTGAATGGGAAATTGTGTAATATGATTATTAACTGAACAATTAAAATACTACCAACAACGATTACTGCAGTAATTATCACTTTTGGACAGGCATCGAAATAGTAAATTAAAGAATCAATATAATTAATGTAATTTAATACACTTGTTAAAGGTACTCTGTTTCTTCATAAATATTTGTTTTGAGCATAGATTTTAACCGTTATTTTCAACAAGTTTTCAATTTTCAAGATAATCTAAAAAAAATAAATTTGATTTAAATCGTATTATGAGTTAAGTAAAATTAATTAATCTCTTTAAAACGTCGTCGCATCTATTTTTGTGCGAAGCCATGAGATAAGCTACGAGAATATGTATATAAAAAATTAATAAAAGTTAAACGTTCTGTGCTTGTACTTGTTTTTTAGTATATCAGTTTATATTTTGATACTTTTGTTGTTTTTTGTCGTTCGCGATATTGAGACGAATCTAATGATATCCCATTTATTAAAATCTGTCTTGATATTCAAGCTCTGCGGAGACATAAATACAGTAGAACCCGCTTAAGACGATGTTGAAAGGGTAGCGTGAAAATGATTTCTTATGCAGGAAAACGAATTAGGCGGGAAGATCGAAAATAATACAAAACATAATATTAAATTATGCAATCAGTACATAATCATGACAATTTTAGTTACATATGTTGCTAACTACATGTGTACTAATTTGTTAATAATTATATCGAACAGTTTTTATGGACTTGAAGTAATCATCCACTTTTCTTTAACACAAACTTTTATGCATTACAAATAAGCATATTTTCAATATAATTTAATTTTTGGATGAGAACAGTGTCCGCGTGGGTGGAGTGGAGGGTGAAGTCATGCGAGCGGTCTTTACACTCAGATGTAAATTGCAGCAGCAGTAGACGAATTGTATTAAGCATGATAAACTATAAGAAAATATGCCTTCAATTGCAGGGACCATCATAAAAGAGCGTATTATGCAAAAAATCGTATTAAACGTGATCGCCTTAAGCGGGTTCTACTGAAGGTATTTCTAATTTATTTCAGACTGAGACAAATCCAACGATATCTCGAACAGGCTTCATGAAGTAATCAAGGATCAGGCATATAAAATTGCACTTAAAAAAAAGCCATGTGTAAACAAGTAATTGTACAGTTGGTTAATAAAACCAAAAATAATTGTGATATGTAAAATCATTTCGCGAATACCATAGCACACTCTTCTATGACTTTTCAGAGAAGATCCTCGCCTTGCAACTCATGAAATGTGGATGAGTAATGATTGGGTTGGTGCCGTAAATCTGTGATTTTGTTTTCTTACGTCACATGCATGAAGTGATTGTGGTAAAAACGAATGTAGCTTGGACGCCTTTTACGAAAGACATTTTAAAGGTAATTGTCCTTATCCGTAATTTACAAGGCTTTTTGCATCTGACTTTACACATTTTAAGCTGTCGCACATAATCTTAACTTTTAAAATATACAGGTACAAAGTGAATGCTATTAAATCCGATTAAAATAAAAATAAAACACTTGTGATATCAAGTTTTGAAGAAAAAAAATTATATTCTAATGTAAAACTATTTCTTTTAGTTGTGTAGAATTGAGATAGAAATTCAAAAATTGACGTAAGTAAATTGTTTTTTTTTTTAAATTTAATTTCTTCCGTAATTATAGTGACGCTGTTTTAAAAAACTTGGAGGCGGAAGTTGGTTTGGTACATTAAACAACACGTCTTCAGATGTATTTCAGTAACATCATGGTATCCTTGGTTTATAGAAATAAATCTTGACTTAGATGAGATACCTGAAGATGCAAAGTCATTGGGTGATAATGTTAATTAGGATCATAGAGGTGAACAACAATGGGGCTTACAAAGACTTATTTAACGTCATAGTTATTCTAATTACGAGCTATGTGATACAAATCTGTCGCATTAGTAAAATCCCTGACCAGATAATAAAGAAAAATTCTTCATTATTATTTAACTGCATCCGTAATAAATAAATTTAATATTTGCTTTTGAACATCGTGACAAAATTTTGTTAACATTAAAATTCTCAAATTTTTGCTATTCTACATAATGAGAAGAATTTCAGGTTACAATTATCATTATTATTATTTTTATATGATTATTTTCATTAGAGGCATAAAGAAGTTTTATGAATTAATTTATTGAATTAATTATAACTTTTTAAAGTATCTAATTTTAAGAAATTTTGGTGTGTTAAATTTTTTTTTAAAATAAAAATAAAAAGCTAATACCTACTTGAAAGCAAAACTTTTCATTTATTATCTACAATAATTATTAATTTAATTAATTAAATCTACAAACTTCGTGACTGTTTAATTCTACGTTGCTCAAGACACGAGTTCGTATCCTTTTACAATGGAGTTTTATTGAATCGGGATAAAATTATAGTGCCGATTTTGAAAGTCACGTATGTTTGTCTGTAATTTTCCGCTTATTTTACTGCAGGCGAATTTCTTTAGATTTAGAACATAGAACAAATTTATTGATAGTTACGCTGGTGCATAAAAAGAGCTTTCGCATTTGAACAAGTTCCCTATAGTAAGTTAATTGATGTGTTAGAAATTACTCGCATTTTGCAGAAAATGTGAAGTAAATGTCACTGTTCAGAAGTTTGCTAAGTCTTAAGCATATATTCACCTATCTCCTATGTGCCTAGAATTTAGAATTCAATAAAATGGTAAGGCATGATAAGGAATATCAAAATGCTCACACATTATTATATAATGTGGCTAGCGAAAGTTTCCAATTTCCAAATTCAGTTAATTATTATCTTGACATTAGGCTTCTATTTAATACCTACTATCAAAAGTCTAATTGAAAAGATATATCTTTAAACCAGTTTACATTTAAATGTACTTTGATTTATAATCAAATTAATTTCACCGAAATATGTCGTTTTATTGTATTTTCAAGATTTCAGTTGAACACTTTATGCAAATCATTTTATTTATAGTTGGATTTATAAGTTAATTTTTATGCTATTTTTAATTTGTTATTATTGAATTTATTTCTCCTACTTGATATCAACTAAAAGCAAAGAATTAATAATAGAACTGGAAAACCACTTAGATCACTTAAAGACTTATTATCTTTAATAAATAACAATCTCACTCTTTTAACGTTTATATTTTAATTTTGAATAATATCTAAAAATGATTTGCCATTTTAAATTTAAAATAAAATTGAAAATTCAATTAACATGTGTTGTCCAATCTGGTGGCAATTAAAAGGTTGAAAAAGAAATATGACGATAATACGAATTGACGCGTTGCTAAATAATTTAATTCATAAGTATATTGCATCTTCGAAAATAACGAGAGATGTAATTGATTTTGTGTATTTTAGGAGTTTTTTTTTTGGAAGGAATATAACTTTTGAAAGTTTAAATAAACGAAAATTAAAATGATAGTTGTCCTTCATCAGTTTGAAGAGGTAATGCTGTGAGTTCACGCATGTCGAAAATTCTTGGAAAGAAATTTGGAAAAAAAGCTTCTAACGTAGTAAAATTCTTGGTAGAATCGTTGATTAAGCAATTACATAACACAGAAATTTTGTTTCTAAGGTGCTAGAGAAATTTGGCTAATTTTAATGGTGGGAAGTACACTTAAGAATTTAAATATGAGTACACTTAACTTGATTCAGGTATTTAATGGATTCTCAACAAATCAATACTAATGCATAATGCAATGCTATATATAAATCATATTAAAAGTTTTAAGGAAATCTGTATTCATCATATTTTGTAAAGTTGTAGCTTTAAAAGGTCATCGATTGCGAATTTATTTCAACGCAATTAAAATTTTTCTTAGGTGTGATTTGGATCAGACACTTATATACAATTCAATAGTTACTTCCTTAATATAAAGACATTTACTATAATTAGTTAACTCAGTTACTCAAGGAAGTAAAGTTCTAGCTAGAAGTGCTTTTGAAGTGAAAATCATAGTTGGGAGCTTAAGATTGTTATTGTAATTAATATGACTGCGTCATTCTCAGTTGACGATATGGTGGTAGGTGAAACAATTACTTCAAATTAATGTTCAATGCGACATGCCTTTAGCAAGTTGCTGATGTATTTACACGTTGCTTTTCACGTGAAGTTTTTGGTTACATGATAAAATTTACTAAAACGAATTTTTATTACTAATAAAGTGGAATAATTGTTAATAATTAACGTCATGTTGTTATTTGTATGCAGCTGCTTTTTTATAATATCGCATACTCATATTTTTTAATAGAGTTATAATCAACTATTATTTGTTCACTTAGTATAAACTTTGAACGAATTACAGTTTTTATACAGGTTAAGTTTTTATTTACTAAGCTTTCGTCACTTCAAAATTAAAATGGTGTCTTTCATGTTGTCGTTAAAATTTTATTTTTATTTTATTATAATCATTAAGGAATGCTGGTTTTACGATTAATTTATTTTGATTAATTATTTAACTCAAAGGATAACGTAAATGAAATAAGTGCGTTGTATGACATAATATCTTAAAATTTTATTACTATTGATAGAAGAACAGAAAGGGGTTTTCTTATTTTTATAGAGTGAAATGTTTTTAATGAACTGATAACTAAGTCAATTAAGCAAACATTAAAATACATTAAAAAACAAGTTTTTGGTAAAAAACTGGAGATATGTCTTTGTTTCTAATTTTTTTAGAGATAGTGATAAGCCCAAATATTTCTTTATTTGTTACAATAGTAAAGCAAAATTTACAGGATGTCATTATCAGAAATATATTTTTGCACAAAAAACTGCCGACGAGTTCAATTACAATTGTCCAGTAGATTGGTCTAATTTATGTTTAAAAAACTGTACGAAATAAAAATATCTACAAAATATTGAGTAGACTATACTCAAAGAAATAGGTTTGTAAGATTATGTGTTAAGTCAATAAAGTCCTCGAACTCGTTTTTAAATTATGACTAAATTCACGTGCAAATATAATTGAACGAGTTTCATAAGATGTCACGTGCAATGTTGTTCTATCATGTTCACTTTTTATACTTTTAATTATATTAACTTGCAGGCAGTGGCGAAATTTCTTATAACTAAATGAAATCAAGAATTTCCTTAGCAATGTCTTAATTGGGCCTGAATGAGTTAAAGGGGTTTGAAAATTGTTTAGATCTTGATAAAAAATTGTTACGATCAGTTGTAAATAATTTGTACATACTTCGGAAGTTTTTAAATAAAACATTATCTACGATTGAGGTGGAATTTAAAAATTGCAACTGATTTTAAAACCTTGCTTTTCACATAGATACAATAAGTTATTTTAGACTTAGGAGCAAATACACAAGGTAATTTTACTTAAGGACAGTATAAAGTTGGTGAGAGTATAAAGTTTTAATTTAAATAATAAGTTTAATTTTGAGTTCTTTCAACTTTAGCATTTGCTTGAAGCAATGAACTTCTGAAAGAGAAATTGATTCTTTATAAGTTCATAAAAATATTGCGAAACATGTGTAAAATTTATCTTATCTTTGTTTTATAAACACTTATTATTTATTTAATTTTTGAATTTTGCAAAGGCTAAGACAGTATAAAAATGCTTTCCTTGAGAATTACTCCTTGTTATGCATTGAATTGCATTAAATTAATATAATTCGAATATGGTTATGGTTATCAATAATATTATCAGCGTTCATACGGTTACGGTCTGTGGAATTGCAGACCTCATAAATAATTTTATATCTACATATACTTTAAATAAATCTATTCTTTATTTTAAATAAAAAGTGAAAGAAAACTAGTTCAAAGTACAAGCACCTGGCTTACAATTCCAGTCAATTTTTTTTTAAAAATTTAATTTTAAGGAATT
Source organism: Proctacanthus coquilletti (assembly GCA_001932985.1). Taxonomy (NCBI): domain Eukaryota; kingdom Metazoa; phylum Arthropoda; class Insecta; order Diptera; family Asilidae; genus Proctacanthus; species Proctacanthus coquilletti. The sequence goes on from MNCL01000244.1 coordinate 79,949, forward strand.
ATAATACATGAAAAGTGAATAATTTCTCATTTTATCGGAAAGCATTTATTAGAACAGAACAAATATTAGCATAACACCTCGTAAGCAGACAATAGTCAGAAAATTATATATAATATCTCAATTTAGAATAATAACTGTGTTCAATATCTCCGTCTTGCTTCCATTAATTTTTTTCTATTCGATTTCTGTACTTAACTTGTAATTAATAAGGCAAATAACCTGTTAGAATATATATTTCATGGGAAACCATTTTACGCCATCTCTGTTAAAAAAGAAAATACACTACGTTTTTTATATAGTGCAGACCGAGATGTAAGTTTCCATAATTTATCTGCGCACGCAGTGATGACGTTTGATAAGCGAAATCAATAAAAATTATTATAAAAAAATAAAAAAGTTAGCTCCTATCGACTGATGCGGCGGAAGTCTAGTATGCGACATAAATTTTTTCCTTGTGGTCTGCCAAGATCTCTTGAACTTCTCAGTTCTTCTTAAATATGATATTCTCCTTTCCTTACCACTTTTCTTAATAGATCGAGATGAGAAGCTCTTGTAAGCTGCAGCATTCTCCTTCCACTCAGCTTGGATTGCTTCATACTTAAGCATATAAAAAACGTTAGTAGAACTAACTATCATTGAATATGCCGCAAGCTCTGGTCAACGAATATTTCAAGTTTACTTTATATAAGGCGGCGGTGACTGCTGTAGGGATCATTTAGTGGTCTAAATCGGAGCTGAATACAGCAGCTTAGAATCTTAAAGGCTCGGCTTAGAAATTAGGAAGTTTTAAGAGGAAATTTTAAAATTTGGAATGGATATGCGATATTAGAATATCAAGTGCAGTGCGAGGGACAGTGATTTGCAAGTGCCTTAAGTGAATTTTCGACAAATCAAGGATACCTACGGTGTGATTGTGAATTTTCGAATTATATGCTTGATTGAAGTGTTCGTGATTTTAAGCTGATATAAAATAGGATAAAATATTTCAGCCAATATTTGCAAAAATATTTGACCGAAGGATTATAAGGTTAGTTCGATTTGTGAACAAAATTATCAGAAAGGGTATTCACTTTTTCTATAACCAGTTCTAAAGTGTTTTTAACGTTATTTAATTTTACTTAAACAATAAATTATTAAAAGTAACAGCCAATGGTATTAAATACAACTTTATATTGAAATGTGATTACATGTGGGAGAGGAATTAAGGGAATTGCTTCATTGTACTCCTTTAAATTAAAGTTTAATGATCGTTACAATATATTAAAATCTTAAGTTGAATGTATGGCTGTAGCTGCTTTGTTTAAAAAAAATATTTGTTTCATAGTATAGGCCCCTTTAAACAAGGGTCTGAATTATGATGTTATTAAAATGAATGACCACGAAACTTTCCCGGAAAAATCTTCGAATTGCATGTCGTATAAAAGACAAGATACCTTCATGACATCAATTGGCTTATGTATAGCTTTTAATTATATTAAACTACACCTTTTAATTAGATGATTGCCTTATAGGCCTTAGATATTTCATTGAGCACATTGAATAAGTATGTTACAAGTAAAAGGTAGAAGGTTCTTATTAACTGCACCAGTTTTTCTAGATGCGAATTACAAATTATGCAAGTGATACTTTCAGTAAATTAATCGGAAATTTATTCGTTGTACGGTGGCCATAGCAGATTTTATTTATTTAGGAAACATTTTATACGCAATACAATTTTAAAATATTATATTATTTTATTTGAATACAGATCATAATTTACTTAATCTATAATTGAAATTTTTTAGGGATGAATGCCATTCGTATCATTAAACCTAAAAGAATAGGAAGAATAAACTATAAAATTTTAGAAATAAAATCTTTAGTGTAATAATTAAATAAAAATAAGAAAGCGAAAGTAAAAAGTGGCCGGCTTCTGTATCTCATTCAGTTTATTAGCTTTTCAAAATTGACTAGATCGGCTAAAACTTAACCAGTTTGGCTAGAGTTCAAATAAAGTATACAAGATACCTTAATGCAAGATCTGTTTTGTCTGCTTTGGAAAGAGTTCCTACATTATATAACTTGAAAAAATATTTACCTGTATCTGGTTTTTAGAACGTTTCTTATGCACGTAAAGTGAAAAATCAAGTTTTCTTTGAGGAAAAATGTAATTTGTTTTTTGACTTATAATAAAACTAGTTCGATTCAAAGCAAGAATTTTATTCTTTGTGAATTACCCAAAGAAGCTAAGCTAGTTTTAGTTACAGCATCTACCTCATGCTACTTCTATACGTTAATGCTAATTCACACGGAAAAATACTCAAAGATTTCATTTTAGCATTTATCAATTGGCATTTTTCTTAGAAATGTAATTATGAGAAAATCTTTCTTTTAAATCTAATCGTGGGCATGCACGAGTTAGAATATATTTTCAACAAACGACGTCAATAGATACGCGTGGTCAACAACATAATAATAATAAATGAATACCCTCTTTAAATTTTAAAGTATAATTTGATTGAATTAATTTCTTAAGGTGAAAGGTTTTAAGAATTAAGACCTGCATGTTTGTACATCTCGTACTCTACTTGATTGACAGCCTTTTTTCATATCACATTTTCAAGGTCATGAATAATTAGACAGAGACCTAGTTATAAAGGCTGTTTTCATTTAATTCACTATTAATCGTTTAACTACAAAATTTTATTGCGTATGTTAAGCCCGCATGATTTAAATTGCTTTTTGATAGCACAAGTAATCCTTGCCTAGTATTACACGTAATTTTGAAGGATGCACAAAGACAGGGTTGTCAAAGAACATTGATGAGACTGAATTTGTTGAGCAAATCTATGAGGATAGATGCTCTCGTTCAAAATCGAAAGAATTAAGTTTGATAGCAATAATAAGTATTTCTTATAGTTTAAGTTCGTTGACAGTAGGTGTTTAAATAAACGTTTTGTGGTTTCAATAGCCGAGGAAATAAGGAAGTGCTGAAGTTGATAAGTGCCTCCAAAAGCCGAAAGGTAAATAGTCATCTCATTATTAGAAAGTCCCCTAATCTACACTTCCATTAGCAAATACTACTTCTAATTCCGGACATTTTGAAGTGTATTTATTTTGTGGAGTAAGTGGAGAATTTCCGTTTGCTTAGTTACTTTTCAGAATTATTAATTTTTATTGCACTTGACGTTATTCGTCTCATTCAGCATTTCTAGAAAACCAATGAGACTGCATATATTTATTTCTAAGTTGACTTTTTTAAATTTATGATTTATCGTAAATCATTTAGTTACTAAAACGCTTGTCATTATAATCCTAAATTAAATAATTTTTTTTCCAGAAAACTTGAATGAAGAAAGAAAGTATATTAGGAAGTGTAAAATCGATTGGATAATGAACATTTAGCGATCTTCATCCCAGATAATATCTTAAGAAATATTGGTTTAGTCGAAACGTGGTTAACCGTATACAATCTTCATCAAGATGAAACTGATTGGCGGGCAACAGCAACGAAAACGTGAGTAGCTTTTAATTTCATAACTTAGAGAATTCCCTTCGATTTATCTGCGGAACGCTTGCAAATATCTTTTGATGTTTTTATTTGTTTTAATATGACCTTTTGGCTTCACATTTGCCGATTTTTGAATAAACTGGTAGAAGTTTTAATGTTTATTTATATGATACAATGCATTACGAGTTCGCGATGATATTTGTACTAGATCAAATGAAGTAATTTTAGCAATTCTGATCATAAAGAGTTATTTTCTTCTGAACTGGAAAGTGACCGGTAATTTTTGCTTACGGATAAATGTTAAAATTATTATTTAAATAAAGTTTTGTTTATACATAAAATTGTAGAAAATAATTCTTTTAATTTTATTATAATTCTTTATAAATTAGCGATATGTAAATTTTTATTCTGTTATTTGTAGTATTACGATTGTAACACTTAATTTTTTAAATTTTTTCAAAGTTATACTTTTATTAGTTTAATTCTAAATTTATTATTAAAAATCCCATGGAAGTTTTTTATAGAGTCTTGTCTTAAAGTAATCAATTTCGTATTGTATCACTGCGGCTAGATCTTTTGCTACTACTGAATATTCATAGGATCTTTAAAGTGCGAACTTTCAAAGGATTTTTTGTTGAGCAATAACGTACTACATATTTTTCCATAACTCGGTTCCTGGTATCAGAGTCGGATCTCAATTTCTTAAGTACTATAGAATGGAAAGTTCCAAAGTTTCTCAGAATAAAGCGTACAATGCGATATTAAATTTTAATTTTTACGTAAATCCATAAATTAATTTTTATTTATAGCATTATTTTTTTAATACTAAACATTTTTCAAATCTTCCTTTGATATAGTAATTTTATTCATAATTGAACAAATTAAGAATGCGCATCGTAAATACAGAGATTAAACGTGACTTAACATTTAATAAAAGTATAAATAAAATTACTACTGACGGATGAACGGACACAACATACCATTCATGGCTCATATTTGAGTTTATATGAAATGCGTTATTCAAGTTTTAAGTTCTATTATGATTGTTTTAAATGTGTAATTAATTCTCAATTCTTTTCTTACGCACTTATATAAAATTGTCGGTACAGTAATACTTTAATAATATTAACTATGTCACTTGCTGCCGTTATATCTGTTAGGTTGTGCATTTTAATACCGCCAGATGAGTCGCTGAATATTTTAAAAGTAAAATGTTTATTTATTGATGTGAACAGTTCTCCTTTTGTCGCCAATATTTTTTCTAGTTATGAGAATTTTAAATTTATAGCCTTGATTAACTAGAATGCGTACGTTGCTGCATTTTTTGTTATGTAAGAAAAATGTTGCTTTAATAATCTTTAATTATATACATTTTATTTCACCTCGTATAAATCTCAGAATATTATTCATATGTCGTCTAGAACCCGAATAAATTAATTAGCGGAAATTATAGAGGAATTTGAATATTGATATTATTCGAAGAAAATTATCGGACTAAAGCCAACATGAAATAGTAATGAGATAATATTAACTTGATTCGTCACTTTGTGTCATTGAACGTCAATAAATTTTTAAGTGATATTTTAAGTTTACCTCGACCTTCACTTTGAATACGTCTTCGTTTCGACGTAACCATAAAGTTCATTATAATCAGAGAAATGAAAACCAGATTTCAAGTTTAAGTTCAAGACGTGCATTAAAACATTGATTTACCGGAAAGTCGTGTAGTATTGTTTTGTTAACAAGGTAATATACTGGAAGTGAGACCCTAAATAAATCACTTCAATACCATCATTTTGGAGTTCTTCGCACTGTCAGTCATTAATGCAAATTCTTTTCAGCCTCTAGATTTTAAATCAAAAATTGCGTCTTTCCTTATTTTGAATAAAGCATTTTAAAATTAATTCATTCCTGATGTAGTTATATTCCTTGAAGATAAGTAGTTTTGTTTAAATTAACTTTCGTGACATTGATACAAAAAAAAGATATTGATATATTTGGAATTTTTAATGGATGTAATTTATATTGCAGTTGGTTTTAAAAAGTGACCAAGAGTGTGGCTTTCACATAAGCTTCTTATTCTAAAAACTTTATTTGGTTTATTTAAAAAGTATATCATCTACTCAGTATCTGACACAAAATAAAATATTTTTCGGCATATCGGTCTAAACAAATCAGTTCCTGTTGCCCTTTAGCAGTAAATTTACAAACTCTTTAAACCCAACATACACACTTAATCAATTGGTCAATAAATTGTCAAAGGAAGTTGAAGTTATCTTAATTACTTTTCCTGATAGGAGCCAATTTATTTCAACCCATGTCTACAAGGATGGCTTAGTCTCAATGTTATGGTTGCCATAAACTTGATTTCAAACCAATGACCTTAAAAGAAAGCCATTAATCAAATGTTATCAATGCTGTCAATTGCATATTTTTGTCTCTACTGATAATTCAGATTCGGTTGCAGTTCTTACACGAATTTCAGTTTTGACTGGTACATGCTCCTATCAGAAATACAAATTATGATGGGTGTTTATCACATTTGATAATATTAAAGAATTTTGAACGCCCATTATCTCAGAACACGATAAACCTAATCAGATTGCTGTTTTAAAATTAAGTCGTTATTTATTTACAGAATTCTAATTAAAATAATAAGAAAAACACCATTTATAAAATGCGATGATAATTTAGATTAGAAGTGATTGGATTAATTATTTAATACTTGACTAATTAGAAGTGCCATAGCTTATACTATTGTACAATGGATACGTAATATTTATGTTAAATGTACTAAATAGTATTTTAGAAATTATTGACATTATTAATTAATTAATTTTGAAATAATAGATATTCAAAGTTAAGAGCCCCTTCGGATAAATAATTGAAAGATAAATTTTTTAAGTTTTTAATTATAACAATCGAGGTGTGTTTTACTAGTAAAATTATTAATATAGTGTTTTTGTATTTAAATAAATCGTGAAGCTTTTCGGTGCTCACTTGTGTTTCTTTTATATTACAGGTTCCTACAAATTAATTGTAATAAGTCTGACATGTTTAATTGCGTGTACACTCATAGTGACATTAAACCCTTTGCAGCTCATAGTAGACCACGTAAGTTGCCCTATTATTCCAATAGTGTACTCTTGAGACCAAAGTTGAATTTGTTTTAGATGCTGACTATGTACCCGGGATCATTTCTCTGGAATCTATGGGAAAAACCTCCACTTGACGTTTATATTAAGGTTTATGTTTTCAATATAACAAATTTTGATCGGTTTGTAAAAGGATTAGACCCAAAGATTAAACTAGATGAAGTTGGGCCTTATGTTTACCAGTAAGTTATACACTTGTATTTTTGTAAACGAAAAGAAAATCATCAAATATGTCCATATCCTAGAGAAATTTTAGAAAACCAAGATGCTGTATACAACGATAATGACACTGTTACGTTTAAACCAGTTAGAAGAGTTGAATTTGTTCCTGAAAAATCTATTGGAGACCCTAAAGTCGATGTAGTAACAGTCCCCAATGTTCCCTATATGGGCGTAACAACAGCTGCTTCAAAACTCTCCCTACTAGCGGCAATTGCTGTGAGAGCTCTTATGACAACTATGGAAAATAATATAGTGTTTAATTTAACTGTTCACGATTATTTGTGGGGTTATGATGATCCATTGGTGAAACTAGCCTACCGACTGCTGCCGAATGTTATACATTTCGATACATTTGGACTTCTGGATCGGGTAAATTCAATTTAATTTAGCAATTATAAAAGATTTATTAAAAAGCTTATAAATTTTAAAGATGTTTGACGAGGGTAGCAATGTTGTTACAATGAATCTTCCACCAATAAAAGGTCACCTTCGAAATGAACAGGATTACCCAGTCGCTGAACGACAGGTTTTATCTGACGAAGAAAGAAAGAAACTTGGTGAAGTTCTTGAAGAAATTATCTATCAGGAGACAGTCATTCCAAAGGATATCGGATTTTGGAAACCAAATGTGAGAGATTTTTCGATTGATAAGTGGAATGGGAAAACAGGTCTACCTTATTGGGGCTACGAAGAAGGAGGACCAGGGTTAGTAGTTTAAAATTTATTGGAAAATAATTTGACAATTTAATATTTAATAAAATTAGAAATTCAGATTGCAATACATTGCGCGGAACGTATGATGGAACACTCTTTCCACGAAATATTACCAAAGGTGAAACATTTCGGGTTTATAGAAAATCATTTTGCAGGACATTGCCTATAGAATACTCTCATCCAGGTAATTTTTTTAAAATTTTGCATTCATATTCATATTTACACTATTGACAATAAATCACCCTTATAGAGGTTGTGGATGGCATTGATGCATATATCTTCAAACTAGCCGATAATGCTTTCGATAGTGATCTGAATGACCCAGCATCATCGTGCTTCTGTACGAATAACGTTTGCTTGAAGAAAGGCCTTGGCAATATAACGCCGTGCTATTACAGTAAGTGATTAATTTTATCAATTATATGCAATAAGTGTTTAATGCGCGTAGCGTATCGTTATCAAGTTTAGCATTTGTAATGTAATGTTTTTGATACAATCCCACATATTTTGATTGTCGATGCAAAAGATATATATTAAATAATTTCAATGTTCGCGTCAATGATTTGTTTCCGGAAAGCAGTTTAAATTACATTAGTAATTAATATAAAAAGTAAGTTAATTTATTACATGTGTTTTATATTAATATTTAAATGGATAATGCGGAATTGTAAAATGATTCGTGGTCATATTACTGATTTAAAAAGCTATTAAATTCTGGTAGACATTGCATCAAGATTTTCTAAACGATCGCGATCGCGACTGAAGAAAATTATAAAGTACCAAAGTCAATTTAAATATGTCTTTATATATGAATAAAATAAGAAAACACTTTGTAAATTAATGAAATAGGCTTATATTAGGAAAATAACAACATAATGAACTCAATCCCACAGTGCCTTAGTCAATATTCACCTTGAATTATTTGATTTATTTTACAGATATACCAGCAGCGATTTCCTTTCCACATTTTTTTAATTCCGATCCTACTCTGCTTAGGAACATCGAAGGTCTTAATCCAAATGAAGAACAACATGGGTCAACTATTGTTTTACAGCCGGTGAGTACATTTTATTTCCAGTATTAATTGTGTTATTAATAATAATATAATTGTGCATTATTAATCCGGTTTGATTTAAACCCGGAATTATCAAATTTACATATATCACGTGAAAGTGTCAATGATCCTAAGCAATCTGCCATTTTTCCGAAGAATCTACTAATAGAATGTCAAGCAGGAAGTATTATAGAATTATTCAAGTTTTTGCTATTAACTTTTATATGCAAGCTTAAGTTAGTCTTCCCATTCATAACTAGTTCTGGACGGAGAATATAAAGACTTGAGAAATATTAATGAAGTCGTAAAATGATTTACTCATTTTTAGTTTGGTTCATTGCAAACATAAATAAGATAAACAAAAAAAATTTTTCTTGTAGTCGTCTTAGAATTGTAGGTAAAAAAAATTTCCGCTTCGAATATTCTTATAGAAGTTACTGTGTCTTAATTACATTCTTAACATATCTACGTTCTATTTATGTAGCAAATTTGTGATATAGCAATGTATAAAAGTCATCAAGTAGTAGCTTTGTTAATTACATTTCGCAATTATGTCTTTATTTAATTATATTTTTCAGAGAAAAGTTAATTATATGTTTAATTCCTAGTGATCGTATCGAATAGAAATTTATAAATATTTTTATATAATAAAAATAGATTTTTTTTGTACTTACAATTACAGCAACTGGGAATTCCAATGAAAGTCTACTCTAGATTTCAACTCAATTTGCTAATGGGTGAAGTAAAATTCAATAGTGCAATGCAAAAATTTAAAAACACTGTACTGCCAATAGTTTGGTTAGAGATCGTAAGTAAATGCAATGTAATTATCGGAACGTATAATAACTTTTGTTTTAAATTTTCAGGCTATCGATGAATTGCCATTTCACCTTTCCTTGTTACTTCAGGTGTTGTTCAATTATGCACCTCCTATTCAACTTGCTTTGGTGTTGATTTTTGCTATTATTGGTATGTCGACGTTTGCGCTTGCCGGTCTACTATTCTTTTGCTTTCAACGAGCACCTAAGGAATTTATGCCAAAGACAAATGCTAGATACTCAGCACTTTATATGCTTCCTTATATAAAACGGGAGATAATTACAAGGTGTAAGGACGAGGAGGAAAGTTGCTTACCGACTGCGTCGTAGGGTGCACATAAAATATTCCTAATTTTACAAGACTGCCTAGATTTATACGATTAAAGACACCGAAGTTTTACACTTAGTTTAGGACGAACAATTTGTGCGAGTGAGCTGTGATATTAAAATTGGAAAAGGTTTCATGTCCATGAAACCATTAGTCAATATCAGTCGCATTTGTTCGAAACTTCTTGTTCTAAATAGTAGGTAATAAGGGTCAAATAAATTAATTGATCATTCGATTGTGTTATTGTACTTTAATTTGTACAATTGTTAAATTAATTGAATGATTTGGAGTTTATTGAAGGCTTCACATTATACACTAATAAGAAGTTTTAGGAATTTTTATTTATTAAAGTGGAGTGGTGGTTTATGAGAGTTTGTCAAAATAAATAATAGTCCAAATAAGAAATTGTTTTCATTTACACTACAATAACATAAAATTTTCTCTGGGATAAAGATTAAAGCCTTTTGAGGATTTTGTTTTTTATGATAATTAATAACAATAATACACAATTGCAAACCTTTGAAAAGCAGCACGAGCCTAAAAACACAAAACAAATAAAAATAATAAGAAAATATTTGAAATATTGTCCTTTTTTTAGCGATAAATTGTTTGTGTAGGATTGTTAAGAATCTAAAATTTTTAATTGTCCATATATAACGTGATCAGCGGGGAAGCTTAATGTTATATCGTACAAATAACTTCACAAATACATCTTAAAGAAGAATTCCGTGTGATCAAGAAATTGTAGAAACATTCCCTCAGTTTATGAACCACGTTGTAGAAGTATCGCTTTATAGGATTTGTTAATATATATTAAAACAAATAGCCCAAAGAATCTTTTTGCGTTATTTATCATTTCAAAGAAACATGGTTTGAATATTTCCTAGCTCTTTAACTATGCTGAATAATTTTCTTTGTCGGTAAAATAGAACTAGGGATCACTTAAAATCTTGAAAATAAACGCATGGTTCCGTATCAAAAAATATTCTTAGTTTTATTTGGTTGTTTCAACAGGTCAAATAAAATGTTACAAAATATTTTGGGCACATATTGGATTTTTATCTAACAACTCTACTCTTATTTAACAAAAAGAGAAGGCAAAAACAAGGATGTTAAGAAAGAAATCTATATTGTGAAATATAATTAAAACATAACATTAAATATTTACTGGAACAAGTAGGGTATTACGATAACTTAACAATTCAGACATTAATTTAACAACAAAATATCACAATCAACTAACCACATTTTTTAAATACAATAGGTAACTTGGTTGCACGTATCTTAAAGATGATTTTTATTGTTCCTATTCACTGTTAATCGTATCTAATATCCATTTCATATAATACGATGTACGAGTATAAACATCCGGAAATCCTTCAAGTGCACATCCCGAGCCAAAAGAGGTAATACCCGCTAGGATCCAAGGACCATTTTTTGTTAGACGGCATTGTAAGGGTCCTCCAGAGTCTCCCTGAAAATACGAAATTAATTTATTTAACATTTCTTGATAAACTAACCTACACTACACTCCTTCAGCGATTGCTTTTAAGGATAGAAACTGTATTTTGCTAGAAGTAGGAACTTTCTCTTTAGCGGCTAAATATATTTAAATTGTAGGACCCATAACCGGATTTTCTTTTTTTTATTAAGTCGTTTCATTTTTATTCATGACTAGCTGTGCCCGCGACTTCGTTCCAGGTAGACTAACAGAACGGTGTAGAATGCTTCTGGGATGTGCTGTTTCCTCACAAAAAACAGTTTCCTAAAGAAACATTTCAATCCTCCATACTAATTCACCAACCGGGCAATCTCTTTTAAATGGGATGTTGTAAGTTTTTGTTTAGATTTTGCCATTGTTTTTTGGAGAATGAGCATATTAACCCCTGGAGGTACTACTACACCATTCTGTTACACCTTGTACATAATACTTGTAGTAAGTTGCCTCGGATAGCCGCTTCAATAACGTTGGTCATGAGCTTTTTGAAACAAGCTTGTTCCTTTGCACAAATTTGGTAGGTCAAGGGAGCCGTCTGCGGACTCCTACGACATTTTAGAACTTTTACTGAGCTTTGGCTACCTTGTAAATTTTGAGGAGGTGAAATTCGGTGAAGGGGATGAGAACAGATTGTACTTAAGAGTGCCTATGCAAAGTTTCATCGAAATCGGCTTATATACGATTCAAACAAAGCCACAAACAGAATTGTTTCGTTTCAGGGAATTTTCATACTTATATGCATATTTATTGGGAAAACAAAAAACAATTGAATTTTTTCTATTTATAAGGGTATTAGGAAAATTCCCAGTTTGTTGTGTTTGTTATAACTTGCTTATTTCTTAGAAAATCGAAACAAACCGTCTTAGTAAATACTTCTGGATTTTTCCACAGTATAATTAATTTGTTTGTTTTAATTTCATTAACTAATTACACTTATGCAAATACGCTTACATAACTACTTTAGGAAATACCTTAGAAAAATTGTATTAGAAAATCGGGGTCGCTAATTAAGAACTACGAAATCAAGAAATATTTACTACTCTTAATTTTAGAATATACTTGAGGAAATATTTTCGTTGGAGTGATTAATATATAGTATGCCTTATTTTTGAAATTCTTGAGGTAAGCTATTTAGAAATAGAATCACCAACAACCCTTCCTAAACCGAACCTTGATCCTTAACAAAGTGCATACTTTGGGATTGGTTTCATAGGGTTGAGCTTTGTTTGTATATTCATAGTAGGCTTAAATGAATTTCTCAGCTTATATGAACATACCACGCAAGTGCCACCTTTGCCGTTCAGTTTCCCTGCACAAAGATGTCCTTTGTGTATTCTGACAAAGCTTCCGTATGCTTCTCTGCACCTATAATAATATAAAGAATGTAAGGACTAAATGAATAATTCAATAGTTGCAACTAACCTAGTGCTGGTGTGCAGTGGAACATTAGTTTTTAAAAGAATATCAGTGAGATCACCAGTGATGTTGGATTTGCCCCATCCAGTAGCGACGCAGTCCATATAAGGCAAATCGTTGTACTCAGTAGTAGTATGCTTTCCTTCGACCAATTTTTCCTCAAGGTCATCGACAAAACCTGCCATTATCTTATCATTACGTCTTCGCGAAGGAAGGCTTCTTTGTTGTCTTTGGTTCATCTTAAGGCGGCTGGAAATTTTCGTTGAAAGAAGCTCTTTCATGCTTGGCATAGTGAAGTTTTTGCTTCTGACCCTTACTTTCCTTAAGAAATTGTCATCTTTTTCAATTTCCTCAACCACCTCCTCCTCATAGAGTTCTAAGCTAGATTGGGAATTCTCATCGAATACAAAAGGTAGACATATTTTTCGAATGTTTGATATTTGAGATAAATCCGCTGGAACTGATAGTTTCATGAGGACTAGATCGTGTAGGAAATTATGGTAACTTTGATGGAGCACTATTTTCTCCACTGGGATTCGTTGCTCGTAGCCCGATTCCACATTTCTGTCGAATTCGCCTAAAACGACGGTCCAGAGCGGCGGTAGTGGAAGGTTGAATAGGTCACTTGAATGAGTTTATTAATGCGATTATCTCTACCGACTTTCAGGTAATAATGATCTGAGAAACACAAAATCTTACTTATGGACGCAGTGTGCTGCTGACAGTATCCAGTTCCTGTGGATCAGCACTCCGCCGCACCAATGTCCTAAGAATCCCATAGACGGATGCAGAAGCTCTAACGACGCTTGCCAGGGGAATTGGCCTTCCTTGGTCGGACTTCCTGCTATAATTTTTGGTATGCGGCCATTGTAAAAAAACTGATCGGAATTAAAGAAACGTGGTTGCCGCCGTGGGGGTCGAACTCCGCAATCTTAAAAAATAGAAAAATGCGTATTCTAAAAAAATGCGTTTATTAAAAAGTACAAACAGTTGTAAATAAGTTAAATAATTCTTTCTTGCAAATTCCAAAGAATTGTTTCCAAAAATAGCACAGTTTTATATCATTCTTGTCGGAGTGTTTATCATATAAGTATAATGACTGTCTTTCGAGGAATCAATGATTTTTGTAGTCAGACGCGTACACAATTTAAAAAAAAACTATTAAAAACTATTTCCATCAAAGGAAAATATCGTACGTTTTTTTATATACTAAATTTAACCAATAAACTTTTCTCCGTTTTTTTATGTTAAAAGGCGTAAAACAATCGAGGCACGCGAATCAAAATTATGTAAACTAATTGTTGAAATGGGAAATCTAATAGCGCTACGCGCTGGTAAACCAGTTTATATCACGCGACTTGAGGTAGGTTAGTACTATTAACTGGAAAAGTCGAAAAACCTTGATGAACCTGACTAAAAAAACCTTATCTGGCAGGTAATAGCCTCTAGCCTGTTTCGCATTGTGGAAGTTGTCATTGGTGCTTTTTATGGTACCATATAAATTTTAGAATTCAGCTGCTTAATTGATTTAATGAAATTTGCTGTTTCATATTTTATGCAAAATATACAAGTTTTTGGAATCGGCTTTGTAGACGGAATTTTTTAATTAAAACAGTTGGTATCTGATTTATTCATTATATTTTCAAAAATTGTTTAGATTTGTCAGTTTGTAATTAAATTCAGTTTGATTTTGTTAATTCTAATGATTTAAGATATATGAAAAAAGTAATTTATATTCTTTAAGAGAAAGTACTTCTGCGAAAACCATTTTGATGAGCTACATCGAATTTTTACGGTTTGATAAAAATACAAATTATAACAAAGCAATTAGAGCACAAGAGACGCTAAAATTTTATCTAGAGACCTTTCTCTAATTACTGTTTAATTTTATTGCTTTTCTAATTCCTTGGTACTCTTTAAAAAGATTCCCATTTGCTATAATTAAGGAAAAGTATGAATCGATGCAACCATTTTCGATTACCTTGAATGCTCGCAGTAGCACCGCACCTCTGTGCAATTATTCCGCTTCATTATTTTTATGTTTTGCACCATGTGTCGTATGTGACAAGCTATGTTCAACTTTATTGGTATATAATGCATTCTTATATCATATTTGTTGTGCCATACGTTTCTTGTTTTGCGTCGTATGGTACGTGTCACGTGCCGTGTCGAGATGATGTATATTTTCTTCCCGTAAGTTTAGTTATACCTTAGTAAAAATCAAGTTTAAATCCATCTGGTAGTACATGCCAGATATTCCGAGTAAACAGAAGGACAAACAAAAATTCCATCAATTCTTATTATAAACAATATTAAATGTAATATTGTTCTTTTTTTTTTAATTTGCATACTGATTGAATAAATAAATAGTGCATGTTTGAAGGCGTTGGATATTTCTATAAATTTGGACACCAATGAATCTCAAGGTCTTGTTTTTTCGTTTTGATAAAGGTAATACAAGTGTATAAATTGCATTTGTGTTATAAAGGAATTAATTTTTATATATGAATTTATTTTCAAAATTACGTAATTGATTTTCGTAATTCGTTTACCTTTGAAAATGTCTAGAGTTACCCGCTTATCTCAGAAGAGACATGAGTAATAAAGGTGAAGCGCGGAAAATGGTAGCTGTCCAAGCATAATTTATTACATACGTTAGTGTTTTTAAGCTTTAAACTTTTTTACTACTTTAATGGTTTCTTGTGCTTAGTCAATAGTTACATCTTACACCTACAAAGTATACTGGATTTGTAAATACAAAATATATTTATATTTGCAAAGGACTGTCGTTTAATATTTAAATATTTAAAGCAGCCAGTACTCAAAAACTGATCAATAACAGATCAGAAACATTTAATTATAAACTGTAACCCTTTAATTATAATTGACAAAAAAAATGTTTGCTTTGTTTTTCTTATAACTTAAAGCTAGGCCTTTAAATATATATTTTTGTACAATATATTGATTTATTAAAAGCCTCAGTTTTCAAGAAGATTTTACTTTTTGGTTTTTACTTCATATATTGAAATTGGCTTAATTTGCGTTACAATTCTTTAGTGCTTAACACTTTTTTTATTAGTTGTTATATATGCTTAATTAAAACTTTATTTTGTTTGAATAATTGAGTGAATAAACACAAGCTTGTAAGTTTGGTTTTAAAATATCCTTTACTTTTATTTTGATTGTAGTAAACCTACACCAATAATTAATTATAATTACAATAAATATTACTCTAAATATCAAAATGTTGTATTTATATTTTATTTTTAAGATGCCAGAGTTGTGTAGAGATACTACACTAGAGGATTCATGGTCCTAGCTTTGAATGAACCATGAGAAGGGATCCGTGAGCAATTTCACCTTTCCCTCCCCGACGCTATCGGGGCTGTTTTTAACAAGTAAACTATTTCTTTCAATTAGATCTAGATAATGAGACAAACATGGTAAAAGTGTAATAACAGAGTGCAAATGCAGCCAGGAATCAAGATGATTCCAAAGTACCATGCTGATGTATACAATATTAACAGGCACTAATTATTAGACAATGAAAAATTGCACGAGTCCAGGAAGGTTAAACGTGCAATGATACTTGAAATTCAAAGTAAATCTGTCAAGCGCTAGTTATCTGTAAAATTGATCGATGATTTTCTTTCTACGAACTGGCATTAATATTGTTATTTTATGCATGTCAAAAAATTCTATTTAATTGTAATGATGTGGTCAAACAACCATATTTACAGAAAATTGACTTACATATTTAAGATTTATGTGCCATAGAAAATGTGTGCAATTATTTACAAATTAAACTTTCTTGGTCAACATCAGGTTTATTTTATGTCATTAAAATGCAAACAATCGTTAATTTAGATTGAACTTTAAACATTGGTTTAATGAACAATTAACAATAATTGTTTTAAGTGCACATATACATAAATATGCAGTTTAAATTCCCTATATTAATTTTTTTCTCACAGGGATTGTAGAGGGGACCGTGAAGATTTGAATGTATAAATGGTTTCATTATAATTTTTAAATAATTTACTAGTTCTATTAAAACGGAGAAAATGTTCATGGCTTGGAAAATTCATAAGCAAAAAGTGAAAAAAAAATCAATACAGATATTTGATTTTGAAATCAAATTTAGTTAATAAAAGGTACAAAATGAGCCCGTTTATATGAAATTTCGGTAGCTAGTTTTAGTTCAAAACTACTTTGAATTCCTTTTATAATTAAAAGAAGCAATCGTATTCATACAGAAACATCAAAATAAAAGAAAAAAATAAAAATTAAACACTGGAGAAGAATGGAGAGTATCGGAAGTAGGAAAAATATGAAAATAGTGATCTAAGATTATACTCCGATTCAAATCTCTCATTATTCATAAGTTAGCGTGTCAAATCGCTTAAGCGTATACTTAACGAATCAAGTAATAATTGGCTAATTTACTTCATCCTATAATTTTTCACGTAAGAAGCATTGTGGAAAAATGGTTTGGTGATTATTGCAAAAAGGCATGATACAGGCTGTAACCAATGGGTCTCGGGACATTAAAACGTTTGCACCCCTGCTCAGTCGCTTTCTTTGCTCTTTATTACAATTCAATTAAATTTTTAGAGTTCACCTGGAATGCAAAAGAAAGGCAAACGTATATCGCGATGTTTTGTTGAGCTGAATTGTACATTTATGCGGTTGCCTTGCGTTCCGCCTCAGTGCCTTATAGCATCTTATACAAAGTGAAGGTCATTACCGAGCCGTCCACGGTCGACATCAATGTACACACATCATACCTATTGCTCAAATAATCGAAAGCGAGAAAAATTAGATAATGAGTGGTCAGTTCACTTTCTCACCTCGGCATGCACCAGCTAACGTAAAGCCCATACTCAATGAGATCGATTGTGATCTTCGGTTAAAGGTCAGGGCAGCCGAGTGAACATGCCTTCAGACAAACATTGGCACATCGTAGGAAGAAAATTTCACTTTCATTGCTTACCGATCAAATTTTACAATCTTACATCCACGGCCTTCACAATTACTTTCCGCCGCATGTCTCTGTATGAGGAAATCTAAGGTTTATTATGAATGGAAGGAAAGTAAAGATCTGCTGTTTTGGGACGACGCAAGAAGTTGAATTCCTTTACCGAATGATCAAAAGTACATGGTCAAAATTTTTGATCTGAAACATCAAAGATAAGAAGTTTTAGATTTTTAAGGCCCACACGCTCTACGTGAACTAAAAAATCCAAAGAAAAGTTGAAATTCCATAAATGGTATGTGTTTGGAAAAAAAAAAATAGTTCGATTTTTCATAAAATTTTCGCTATATTTTTTAACGAAAAAGTAGCTTTCTTCAGTAACTTTCAAGGAACTTTAGGTTTCAAGATTAAAAAATTTTGTGCACTCTCAAACCGAGCGGAGGTCAGTTCACAGGCTATAACTTCGGAGGAATTGCGAATTTCGCTCTAAAATTCTAGAACGACATGTTTGACTAATATTTTATGCAAAAAAATGACATTTTTGAAGGTTATAAAGTTCTCTTCCACCTCAAAAATTATAATTCAATGTCGAACTAGAATTTTAATTAAGGGTGAACATATTCCGGCATGTAAAAAAAAAACAATTTTGTTACGTTTTCTTAAAGTAAACACTTTCAGAAAAGTGTCTATAAAGTTTCATATAAAAATTCGCACATATAACAAGGTTGTAGAGTTAAAAGTTAGGCTTAGCTATATCAATTATCTTTATAGTGGAATGATTTTAGATTTATACCTACTTCCGAAACAAGCGGAATTGAACACACTTTTGTAAAATTTTCTTGAATGAGAAAGATTTCTTTTCACATAAACCAAGCCTGCGATTTCAAGCCGACCAACCACCAGCTGTTTTAAAACCAATAAAAGATACCATTTTCCTGGTCGTTAAAGTATTAAGATTAATCAAATACGATTAAAATTATTATTTTAGTATCCTGTTAGAAAAGTTTATTCATAAAAATAAAATCCCTCTTTCCAACTACATTTTCTTATATGAGTACAATAACACGTATCGTAACTTGTAAAAATTCCATTGGAATATAAAAGGTAGCTTCTATTTCAAGCTCAAATTGATGATCGACAAAAGAACAAAAGCTCTAAAACTTATTGGTTTGATTTCTGAGAGATTACAAATTACGTGGTCGTAAGTCCGATATACTAGCATTTATCAACCCCAACAAACCCGTCAAAGGTTGTAATCATCGTGGAAGTTTCTCTGTTAACTTTCTGTTAAGAGATGTTTCGGAATTTCCTAAAGTTCTAAGACACAAGAACTAAATCACATCAGATAGCTATCAATTTAATTCGAGAATCTCGCTTCAAATGCTTAGTCATAACGAAATAAAAACTAGTGAGATTTTATGTCATCGGAAAAACGCAAGTGGGCTGAATGAGCGCTAGAGACGTCATTGCGTCGTTGTTGCATTTTTATAGTGAACTGAAAGCGGTGTCAAGGAAATTCAAATTAATTCGTGCGGAGTTATTGCCCCAGTTCTAAAAGACGATTGCAAAAAAATAAAATACTCGGTTTTGATAGCTGCGGCATGTACGAGTATTCAGTATTTACATTTTGCAATAATAATACATCTAATGTTGTTAGTCATAAAGTGCTGACAAGTGTTGTTTATGAATATAAAAATCTGTAGGTAATATACTTTTATTATATGGTTGCCATTTAATGTTTTGTACATGTTTATTGAGTGTAATGAGGCGAGAAGGAAAACCACTATTGATTTTTAAAGCGTAAATTATATTATAAAGGTTGTTCTCAGTTACTAAAGAAAACAAATAACTTTGTAGTATTTTTGAACAAGTAATGAAAATATAGTAATTTCTTGCTAAAAACATGTATTAAGATTTATTTAGCTTAATCAATAATTAGATGATATACGAGCAATTGTTCTTTTATTTATCTACGTCAAGAGATAAAACTGATCATTGTGTAACAAGTAGTAAAAATTTTATTTTATGCTATTATTGAATTGCTGTGCATTAAAAACCTAGTTTCTTATAAGTTTTTACAGGATGCACTGGAAGTTATAGAATGCTTGGTGAAAATAGATTTACACATTTCTGAGAAAAAAAGGCGATAATAAAAATTAGATGAAATTAGATAAAATCATTACACGAGTAAATGGTCCATAGATCCAGTGGACCCTGTCTAATCTGATAAATGTTTTGCATGATAGAGATTATTTAGAGAAATTTTCGTAGGGGAGTATCTTGTAATGCGATAAGCAGGTTGATATTGCACGGCCTTACAAGTCACAATCCACATAAAACTGTTGCCGTGATTTTCGTATGGAATTACAAGGGACTTCAGATAAGTTCATTAGATATGAATTATTTTTGTAAACCACTTCTGATGAAAGAAAACTACAGTATAGGGATTTTTGCGTACTAAAAATCGATTTCATTGGGTTTTACCTTTCGCAATAGTCGTCTTCTTACATGCAGGCTTTTATTAAAAGGTTATGCTCTTGGTTTGTATGAAGATTTGGAAGATGAAAATGTTTATGGAGATTTTAGAAATTAAGGTTTGCATGAACCGATTAAAACCTGTTAATAATCAAAACCTGTAATTTTAGAAAGCTAAATTGGTATGGAAATTTCAATTACTTGAACGATCAAAATTCGCATGAAAAAAAGTAAATTAGCCGAAAGTTACTGATCCAAGGCAAGTCAAGTTAAATCTTATTATGCTCCCATAGTAATTACATTTTAACTCATCTTTCTCATTTGAAATTTTTTAGAAATTTGAAATTGGGAAATTTTCTTAAGATTGCTATCTCTATTAAAAAATATGAACAGCATTTTAGCACTCTATGGGTTCATCAATATCTAAACATAATAAAACTTTCTATAACTGGCCGCATAAAATAATTTTTAGAAACGTGATTAAAGTAATTTAAATAAACAAACTTAATAGAAATTTAAGCACTTTAGTCTGAAAACTCTCCAACACACATGATTAATTCATTTGGATTTAGTCAACTGGGTACAGTGAGTAATGCTATATTTAGCGCCTTAAGTAGAGAAATATAAATTTTGTCAGATGCAGTAAAATATAAAATTTGTTTAACATTCCTAACCTTAAGTAATAAAAGACATAAGTTTAGGTGTCAAAGAAAAACTCCCTGCATTGCGGATAGGGGTTTTTTAGCCTTTATAAAATATCACAAAGTAAGTTGTTTGTTGTTGTGGTTGCTTCTGAAGTTGTTCGAGATAATCTCAGAAAGTAGTGGACCACTTATTAAAATTATTTCACTATTTCAAAGCTTACATCTTCCAAAGTAACATATGTTATGTATCATCTTATAATAAATAATTATAAAACTGCTACAGCTAGTAAATATACACTTCTAATATCAAAACAATTGTTTCCTCATTTTACCTCAAAAGAATTCAAGTTTAATTACTTAAATTTTCTCCTAAAAAGTTTTGTTAACAACAGATTTCCTTTCGTAACCTTCAATTTGATAATTTTTGGAAAGGCAAGTTGTAAGTTTGTGTTAACCTTTTCAATCCTGGAATATTATTTTAATATAGGCACGTGGATAATAATTTCGTTGTTTTATTTTTTTTTATATTTTTTTAAAGGATTTTATATTTAAATTTTAGTGTTAACTAAATATTGGTGAAAATTATTATTGGTAGATTTCCAACGCTCGTATTGCTATTGCATTATGTGAAAACTGATTGCTGAAAACTTATATGGAACTATTTGCGATATAAACGAAAAAAATACTTGTCAGAATTAGTGAGTTTAGTAAAAAGTTATGACTTAAAACACATAAAAAGTATATACCGACAAATTGGCAATAAATCGTTGCAGTCAGTTAAAAAACCACATATTTAAATTAAATAAGTACGAAATCTTAGCTCATCACAGAGCTTTGCAGGTATGTTAAACTCGTGCTTATTGGATTATAAGGAAAGTGCTTAAATCCCTTTCTAATCCTAGATATTCTCAATTATGCATAAACATCGTTTAATTGGAACATGAACCAGAAGTTTCATTACGGAAATGATAGTTTCATGTAAGTACCTAAATATTTTAAATTGCATAAATTCTTAATCCGTTTTTAATATGAAAATCTGTATCGAACAAGTTTTCCAAAGTCTGGTTTGCAATTAGTACGAAAGCGTAATTTGAATTCGTCCACACCACGGGCATGGCTATTGTTAAATATTTTTCTTTTAAAATTTTCAAGCTTTTTATAAAATCCATTTTTCGGTGCTGAATGGTAGTGTACTCGTATTCACAGCCGATTTATTTCGATAGTGGAAAGGTAAAATTGACAATATTAATTATACACCTAATATCAAATAAATTATTCTCATAATTGAACACATCGGGCAGACCGAAAACGTCTCGTATTGCTGATTCCAACAGTGCTCGGTCATCCAGGTACTAGAATTTTATTCAATTAAAAATACAAATTGATTCAAAATGAGAAATTGTTCTGACAGAAGATAACAAAGTCTTGATGAAGGAGTTCCTTTCTATTTCTCATATAATTAATTGCTCTTCGCTTTCCTTTGTGGCCATTACGTTGGCGATAGGTGATTAATGATAAGAGACGTTTGGATTTGGCAATCTTTCCTAGATGTTCCAAAAATGTACAGCTTAAGCTTCTTAAGATCTCTCCATTTGATAGGCTTCACTTTCATACCCATACTTATGGCTAACATGTGTCCTTTTAAGGACCACGATTCATTGTCGAGAAATCTGTTCCTTTCTGTTTGCCTTTTGCATTGTAACGGACATTTTAATCTCCAAATGGACACGTATTATTAAAACAAGGTCACGAATGCACATAATGAAATACATACTATTGAAATTTTTGTATTATACACCTTAGAACCTTCGTCCTAGATCTATTCTATTACTGGAAAGGCTTATTTTATAATGCTTAAACATTGTTTTATTGTTAATTCCGGATTTTATAAAGATCTATAAATTTGTAGGTCATTTTAGTACTCTAAAAATAAACCAAACATTGTACAAGAAATGGGTGGTAATTGAAATGATCTCATTTATTTATTACATTCTTGCAAACACAGTACAAAACGCTTAATACCACGTTTTATACACCGCTTGAACAACAGATTTCAAAATTCAATTTTTTTCTTTTTCTTAAGTAGAATTTTTAAAAATGAGCCAGTAAAAGGAAATTTTAAAATTCCTATAATAATCTTTTGGTTTGGACAGATATGCCGCACATGTGGTCTCATATAAATGAAATTTACAAGACTTGGTGATAATTTTTTATTTGAAAAGAGGTACTTCGTAGGTTTTGCCATATAAATTTTTAGAAAATAGATCTAATAGTTTTTTTAAATGAAGGAAAAATGTGACCATTTGTCTACGTTTCTCGCTTATCTTAATTATTGAGCTGATCTGAATTAGTTTTTTGCATAAATTGAAGATATTTCTAGCAGTTTTCAAGTACACCTCGGTCTCTTTTTATGTGCTAAATGCGTACCGTGCAAAAATGACCGCGTAAAATAAAGAAACCGTGCAAAAAAATCTCCAGAACTGATCTTTATTGTTAAGATCTAACTAACTTATATAGTAAAAAGAATCCTTCCAAAAAATTATATTTACAAATATCAAAACATTCATTAAATAGCACATGAAACCACGAGGAATTTATCTAAAGATTAATGATTTAAGTTTTATTACTTTACTGTCCTTGAGGAGAAAGGACTGTCTGTGCTATTGCTGAAGCTGCACTAATTACGCCAGATGTCTACAAGCAGTTATAAACACATTAATATTGTGTTCATCCATTTTCCTAGATTTTGCAAAACGGAATTTTCCCAGATTTTTATTTCCTTATGATAAATTACGAATACTCTTTCATAACTGCGTCAAGTACAGCGTGTTACAAACCGTGTAACATTAAGTAAAACGTGTAAAAAAAACCGCGTAAAAGATAATCGCGTAAAATAAAAGCCGCGTAAAAAGAGACTTAGATGTACGTGTATTGGGGTTATATATATAATGCTGGAATTTGGTCTATTTGTTTGGTAGTTCCGTTCCGACATAACTAGTTAACAACTGACATGGACCGCAGAAGTGCGTATGAAGGAAGACGAATCTTATTAACAGCGATTTGTGATAAGTTAACTATTAACTGGCTTGGGCTGTATTATTATTTATTATAATATATTTAAGTATAAAATATGAAATTTCTGCTCCGTACGGTTCTTAGACTTATTTATAAAGTCTTACGGATTCATAATACTTTTTGAATTGAGAAAATATTTGATACCATAGATTTTATCGGAGGATAGTCTTGAATAATATTGAATTTGGGATCTGAACAACAACGTGGGCGTTCTAAGCGGTAGCAACTTTAAACAAAGTTACCTTTATTTATTGCTATTTTTTACCTTAAAGTGCAACTGATTCTGTGAAGTGAGAGCTAGATTCAAAGTAAATAAGTATTTTCCATTATTCGAAGAAAAAAACAAAAGTTTAATATTCATTTTGAATGTTAAATTGCAACAAAGTAAAAATTCATTCTCCCATAAACAATTTATAAAACATAGTACTCAACGTCATTGAGTATAATGGGTGCATGCACCTGAAGCATGGTATGTTAATTGGAAAATAACAAATCACTGAATTTATTAACATTTTTTCCATATGGATAAGCGGCACTACAAATATCGATAAAATTACTATATTCGCTGAAAACCAGAAACAGCAATCTAATTACTTTCGATTCATTATTTAATTATCGCTGCAATCTGTTTTAACTTAAGCAAACAGGGAAAGTGAGTTAAGCTAGTTGATTCGTACGGATCAAAAAACTTACCTGAACTGCGGTAAGATGTGGAAGCGTATGTCGGCGTGACTCCCCTTAGCGAGACGATAAGCGTGAATGTCAGGAGGTAAGTCATTTTCGCACATAGCTGTAACTCATTTACATTATTTTAACTAATATTGAGCTCGGCTAACTAACGGCCAGTAACACCGTGTTTATAACTCATTATTGGAGTTCACCTTTTCACTTTCCTCCTTTCGTTTTCTGTTCTATTAGCATTTTACCGGGGTTTCAAATTAACTTTAATTGCACCTGAGGTTTGGGTTTTTCGATGGCTGAACATTTGGACTTAGGGACATTAATTGTGTCGTTGTTTTGCAAATTCCTGTAGATTTTTGCGAGATATGAGATTTAGTCCGCTGATTTAAATCGAGAAACTTTCCTTCGTGTGAACTTCGAAATACCGGAAGGTCGTTTCAGTTCTTTTCTTCTTCTTCTTCTTCTCGCTTATGTATAATTAACGTCGGTTAGTGAAAATCACTTTAGTTTTTTATCAAAGGCACTTTCTTTCCCACTCTTCTTGTTATGATTGCACAACACCAATGCCGTCGCTGATTGCCGCTCAGAAGCTCCTAATTATGCATTGCCCCATTAATAAAAACTATCGGAATAAAGAAAAAGTTCTGTGTTTATCGGACAAAATCTACAGATTGGATACCGAACTGACTACCTAAAGACTGTCGGAGTAAACTCTTTTTATTTTGCACATTTTATTTGTGGGATTTGAATAATATTCAATTCGCATGTCGGCGCTCACTTTTTGAGGACGAATAAATAATTTTAGTAGGTTGCCATTAAATAGTTTTTTCTATTTTAACTGAAAATTTTATAGCGAGAAGAAAGTAACACTTTTTGTTCCCATCTAAATGCACGATTTTTTGATTGAATAAATCATCATCGTACACGTTTGAAAATATTTAAGGTTTTAAAATTCATTTCGGGCGCCTTTAATTTAAGATATGAATCTGGGGTTTGATAAATTAGTTCCTCGAATTTTAGCATAATTTATTGATAATGTTTAAGAACTGGAGTAGACCCTAACTAAGCCGAAAACTAATCTATCTATAGAAAAATAAAATATTTAAAATATATCATTGTTTTTTTTTTTTTATGAAACAGAGTATTTGGAAAATTGTTACCTTACTAACTCATTTGACCACAAAATAAATAAATTAATGCATGTTAAAAATTTTGTTAAATTAGTAGTATGATATTTTACTTATCAAAACCTTTAAGTTTTTCGTTTCATTGTATCATTGAAAGTAGTTTTTATTTTTTTTGTGTAAGATTCTTATTTATCCACAGAATCTTAAGAATAAGCAAAACAACCATTTTATGAAATTAGCAAGTTTGCCTCAAACAACGAATTATTAGACAAGTTCATAATTTAATTCTGTAGGAAAAACAAAATGAATAATGTTTTAATTTATATGAAGCATTTGAATTAAATATGCAATAGATACGTGGATAAACAACGGCAACCAACTCGTGGCGACCTGAAGGATATCTGCCTAGGATGTATTGTGTTCAATAATTACTAATTATTGTTTGGATTAATTAAGGTTCATTTTATGTGTTTATAACTAGACTGAAGGCAATATTTACCGCCAAGGTATATTGCGTAAGCATGTGTTATTGAGTATTATCAGTTAAACAATGAAATCACAT
Source organism: Proctacanthus coquilletti (assembly GCA_001932985.1). Classification (NCBI taxonomy): domain Eukaryota; kingdom Metazoa; phylum Arthropoda; class Insecta; order Diptera; family Asilidae; genus Proctacanthus; species Proctacanthus coquilletti. Next base: position 106,183 of record MNCL01000244.1, read on the forward strand.
TACTCTCGTTTATATAAAAACTAAGAACAAAATGCTTTTATTATTCCAATTACCCGCATTTCTATTATACAATGTAACATTTAATTTCGTAGTGAATTATTCATTTTGTTTGAATATGTATTGAAATTACGTAATTTTTTAATACAATTCCTAATAGTAGCAATTAACTTTTACCTAGGTTGACTCTTATTTGATCTGTTTATAAAAAAAAACTGCAATGTATTCTTTGTTGAGGCATAGTGGTCTACTCCAAATTACAAAATATTACTTCCTTTTATGGTCTCATATGGTGTATATTTTTTTATGCCAAAATTTAGTTAATGTCCATTTTTTTTGGTGCAATGTTAGGAAATATAAACTCAATTTCGGGTGAATAGTTGGGAGCATAGTTGGAAAATAGAAACTTACACTTAAATATTGGAAAAAAGTTATTAAAAAATGGGGATAACCAATTTTAAGATTCTTAATGAATGTAAAGTTTAGAAAGTTTAAATAGTTCAGTTAAATGTTCGTAAGTATTAATTTTAGACTGATTGCATCTTGTCCGAAAATATAGGAATAAGAGTTCAATTGCAGCAATTAATGTTTTGTATATGTAATTTATTTCTCAGAATTGTTATCTTTGCCAATCAGCAATCTAAACTGAAGGTTATTTGAATGCTTTTTGCATTTTTACGAACCTTGATGTAGAGTTATCTCCTTAATTTATTCTTACTTTTTAATGTTGCGTTCTTTTAGATTTTCTATCATGTCGATAATTCATCCTTGTAACTTTGAACGCTTACTTATTACTTTTAAACAAACGATCTCATATTTAATACATTTTCTATGAAAATGTCTTAAATTGTTTTTTACTATTATACTATTATTAGCCTTAGAAAATATTGTTTAATGGGGCGGCATGTAAAAAACAAGTTCGAATTTTGAGTACTTATATAAAAATTTGAATGGCTATGATAAAATTTACTCTAAACATTTTTCCCTTCTCTTCAATTAGATTAACTGCTGGAAGCGGATCAGCGGCGCGAAGGAATCAAACTGGAACACAAAATAATCACAATGTCAAGGTCAGTATCACAATGTCATAACAACAAGGTAACACGTTTTTATATCGAATCAATTTAAGAACGACCGAAGAACGATTATCAAAGGAATCTGCGTGATTGTTGCGAAGCGTTTTCACTTTCAACAGCAATTGATGCGCGTGCAAATTTATAACGGTTAATCTCGTAAATTTCGCGGTCCACTGGTAGATCGAAAGCACAGCAGACCTCGGGAGGCTGCAACCGCGACGAAGCAAAAAAAGATGGAACAGATCTTAGACCTTCGCTAGCCTTCGTGCGTCTAGTTGATTCCGTTTTCGTCTTTAGACTGACCGGGTGTCTTCGCGCGGATTTGTTAACAATTTCAACTAATCCATCATTGTTACTTTACCACCTTACAACCGTGCCACTCTTTCGTTCGGGTGTTTGGGGGCTCAAACTCAAAGAAAACTCAAAGAAATGGAAAAGAACCAAAGATGCATGTTTGTTTTCGTTGCAGCGTAACCGGGAGGTGGTCTCAAACGGCTCAAATCTCAAGGTGGTGGTGCTGCGAATGCGGTAAAGCACTTTTATTTTCGTTTTGTCATTTTAGCACTTTCATCTTCAAGATCTCTGGGGTCTCGCGGCAGGCATTCACCTGGTCCGGTTTTTATGTTACCTTGACTTGAAGCATGCCGTCTTACAATTTACATGCTCATCGATTGAAGTCATTCTGGGAGCATAACGAGTTCGAGCCTTCCTGCAAGATGCTTGCACGGAGGCGTCAAAGATCTCGTGAAAGTAAAACTAGGAAAAGTTCGAGCGCAATCCGCTGTAGGCAATAATAATTATGAAAGAAACCATGATTTGTTTCTATTTTGGCATTCCGCCTTTTCGATAGGCAGAAGCTGCTTTTTGCCTTTTGCGGCGATTAAAAGCGTTCCATGGCATTCTATAAAAAAATGAGAATCTTGTCTTGTCTTACTATTTGAATAGGTGCAGAGGTAAGTTGCGATAGTAAGCGGGCTAACGGAGTGAAGGTTCGGGGCAGGCATGCAATTAACAAATGATGTGAAATGTTTTAGAGTCGACATTCAGTGATTGAACCTCATGGAAAAATTTATTTTTAGGAGAAATGAATTAACCCCATGCAGTTCAGACGCCGAGCATCCGATGGACTTTCTATTTTATATCGCAGTTACGTTAAATAAGTTGATATACTCCCAATGGCTACGTTTTTGCTATCAAGAATATGTACCGGATACAAACAAAATAAAAATTGTACGCGAAGTAAAAAGTCTCTAAAGAAAAATGATTTATGGTTTTACAATTTCTATAGCTAGACAATTAAGAGAAATTAATTTCAGTTGTATTTGTTAACCAGAAACGCTGAAAATTTTACTAGGATTAGAAACAATTAAAAGGAAGTTCTAAGCTTGTATGCTTTCTATAGAAATTTAATGTTGTTTAGTGTTATTATGCATATTTTATATACGTATTCACTTCACATCAGGAAAACTAAAATTAAGATAAATTCCCTGTGTTTGCGACTATTACCTAGACACATTCGTAATACACGTAGCATTAATTGGACAAACCATTCTTAAAATATTAATTTTGTCCACTAAGCCATTTGTCAAGTGGCAGGATATTCTAAGTAACTTACACAAAAATCCAATGCATATTTCAATTGTTAATTGTTGATTTTGTCATAAAACTGTTCGGGTAATTTACTAATTTTTCATCAAAACGTTGCAGCTTTCGTCCAAGAATTTCTATTTGTGATTAGTTAACCTACTGAGGTTCAATATGTTCTTAAAAAGTTATGCTTGCTTTTTACTTATACGTAAATATATTTTGAATACTAAAATAAGTGAGATTTATGGTATCATTCAAGAATTTGTAATCTGAGTTTAGAGGAATTAGTTGAAATTACTTTGAAAGCAAGTAACGTATTCAGTCGTTTTTTCTATAGCGATTTAAACTAAATTTTAAATTAAAATATTTTAACTTTTTAATTAATTATAGTAGATAAGTGGATTTGTAGACCAGTAGGTGGGGCAAAACATTTAAAAATTCAAGTCACACTTGAGAGAGTCTAGAAACATGAAATATTGAAAGGACTCATTCAATGAAAGACAACAACCATTAAACAAAAGTATAAATATAAAGTTAAAAATTTTATTGGTCTAACAACTAAAATGAATAACCTATGCATTTTGCTTGGCGTGTCCACATAAAAGCGTTTAAGTGTGAAATCACTAGCGCCAAAAAAGCCTAGTTACCATCAACAATCTTCTGTGGTATGATGCAAAACATTAGTAAAAAATACCTTAATTGGTATAGGCATCACACCTAATCAAATTAGCAAACTAAAAGTGAATATCATACGTACTTAGAATTAATTAATATTTCTTCCTTCATTAGCCCCAAAGATTTTTTCAATTCGTTGTTCATAGTAATTAAATCAAATGAGTTAGAAAAAGAAGTTTTTTTAAAAATGAAATATTGTAATAGATAGATCCAGAATGGGCACACAAATTGTATAGTAATTTTGTTCAATACACAGGCGTTCTTCTTCTATTGCGATATTTTTGGTATCTGTGAAATGTGACTTTTAAATCATATTCGGTGTCATCCGCCAGGATTGTTTAAACCTGTTTGATGCAGGCATTGTACCAAATATGAGCATGCCTTCAGTTAACAAAAAGAAAGTATAATTTCGAATATATAATTCAAAGAAATTACTAATTAAAGCTTTTAACTCGTAGCTTTGAACTGTAAACTTGCTTCCTGAAATACGCTTCCAGCATATGCTTTCGATGAGAATTATTTTAATTGTAGCCCAGAATGTGATTTTCAAATATTTCAAGATTGTTGTACGCTCTTTACTTAAAAATGCGAAACACTTAACATTTCTTTAAGCAGCTGCTCCGTTGTGTTGCAGCGTGTATTGCAACGATTTAGATTTCCACATAAATTTCCACGAAACTCCTTAAGCTGCCAAGACAATTGAGAATTAAGCTAAGTCAGAAAATGGGGCGAATGGAACGAATCTAATGACCGTAGCCATCTCGAGACCATCGGTTTCCGAGTTCCATCCTCAATTGCCATTTGGGTAGACCATTATTTACAGGCACCGCGGAAAGCGTGAATTTTCCTACACAGAATTTATGGCTCCCGAGTGAGTGAACTGTAGATGTAAGGCGATATGCGAACGGGAAAAATTGGAAAAATTTCACTTTCGGCTGTAATTGATCCGCCTGTAGCCTGCGGCGTGCCAAGCTAGCTGCTTGCTTGCTAGCTTCAGCGAGCGGCCACGGCGAACAATGCTAATGCTCCCTCGCGGGTGAAAGTTTCACTTTTTCGTTTTTGGCTTTTCTTCTCCGCGTCGGACTCGAGTTGTGGCGGGAGTCGGAGGCATTCCTGCGGCACGGTGGCACGGCAGCACCTACTGCCTTGTTACGTACGCCTACGACGTCATGTGGTGAGTTACAACCGCGAGCTTGCATTTTACGACGGAACACTTCAATAGACTGATTGGAGCCGATCAATAGACCGGTTGCCGAACGCAAGGAAAATGTTATTTAATTGCTGCAGGATTTACCAGCGCGAATATTTCTGCTTAGTTCAAGATGACGAATTTACCGGTAGGTATCTTTTATGTTTGAATTGCCCGCTGTTAGAACAGAAATTGCCTAATGGCCATCAATTGATGCCTTAAGGGCCATTAAGACAATGAGTCAATTCCTTTTATGCCTCTTTTTGTACGTACGCCGATTTCTCCGAAAACCTTGGACCGATTTGCACGATTCTTTTTACGTTTGAAAGACAATACTGGACTCGTGTACAGTTTTACAAAATTACTTCGATAGGCTTTTAATAATTTCGAAAATGATCCTGATTTCCTCAAGTTTTAGGTTATCTTGCAGTTTCGAATTTTTCAGTATAAAAGTGTCTTCTCTTTTATTAAGCAAAAACGGCTAAACGAATTTTGATGTGAATTTCATTATAACAAAACCCTGAGACAAAATGCAAGTTCGCAATATTTATCTGTAATTGAAAATTGGAAAGAAAAAACTTTTACATTTTAAATTCATACTAATGTTGGCTTTTACTTTAGTATTATATTGTTAATACGTCAGGAAGGACAGCTGAGGTAAGAAAAACTGGTAAACTTCTTTGTCGGCTTTTTCACATAAAATACTAAATTTATTATAGGATTATTTTAAAATCATTTTCAATTCACTAGATCTTGAAACGTTATGGCACATTTCATATTGCATCTTCTATTAAAACTTTAGGTTTCTTGCTACTTCTTTTTTTGTATACTAAGAAATATTTTATGCTCATTACTGTGCACGTGTATACATGCATTTGTAAATAATATAAATAAGTAGCTTTATCCGCTTTATCGTTTTTCGAATATTTTAATAATTGAAATATTAATATACAAAAATGTGTTATTAATTGTAAAAATAAATGTTTGAAGGCGGAAAATGTGTTAGTGAATGTCTGAATTTTATTGAATGAAAGCTCTAAATAATTATTTGTATCCCGATGCGGCTTTGAAGGTAACTAAATATTGATTTTTATCATTTACGTATGAAATGAACATGCGAATTTCTTCGCTCTATAGCTTAGAATTTTGGCTACAGCATGCAAGTTTTCTTAAAATTTATTTTTCGGTATTTTGTTTTATAGTTTGTGAGATCATTTTGATTTATGGGCATAAATAATCTGGCAATTTGAAGTTTAATTTTTGTTTAAATAAAGTTAATAATTACAAATTAATATTTTTTTATTTTTATCTCTTTTTTTAAACAAAAGTAGTAATGGAGTTACTTTGCAAGTGATATCTTGGCTCAAAAATATCTGATTTAAAAAACTATCGAACATTTTCAATCAGTAGGATAGCTACTACCGTCCGATCTTTAGTTGAGTATTTAACTAAACTATCTCTAAAATGTTCACTCTTAAAAATTGGCAATAGTGTGTAGAAATGTTATGTGAAATGTTTTAGTTAATTAGATTTCTCTTATTATTAAGTCGAAAAATAAAGTGTTGGAAAAGAAACACAATTAAAATATGAGTGAGGAGGGTGCTATACCTTTTTTGTTATAGAAATCGGAAACTACGCAGATTTCCGCTGTCGTAAAATAAATGGCAATCGACTCCTTCGAAATTTCAATCACAAAATAAATCCTCTTAAGGTAAATGTTGAAAACAAATTGAAACGTCGTTCTTACTAAAATCTTTAGTACTCGTAATTTGTGTTTAATGTGTTTATAGAATATGGAAAAGCTTTTAAATGAACATTAAATTAAATATATATGCTTCCCGTTCCATCATTAGGGTGGCCATTAGCTGGCGAATATATCGTCCATAGAATCACATTAAATAGACATAGCATAGTTCTACATATGTTAAGAAGTATCTAACCTATTCAGATCTGTTTTAGTGTATCGTAAAAATTAATTACTGTCAAGGCCTTTTTATGATTTTATTTGTTTTCTGCATGTAAAAAATCCTCTTAAGGATGTCACCTGTGATAATATTCATGTAGATATAAAATGCTTATTTATCTGAACATTGGATTAATTTTTTAAATGTTCAAAGAACTAAATAATTACGATTATTTACCACAAGTTTGACTTCATAAAAGGTGTCTTTTATAGTCGTTGACATTATCCATTCTATCTTTGACACGAAAATAAAAAAAAGTGAATTGCTAACATCTTCCGAAGTATTTGCATGGTTCATTGCATTTGTTAAGCGTCAAAAGTATACCTTATTTTCTTAAGTAAAAAGAGAGGACTTTAAGGGATTGAGTGAAAGTAAAGAGATCATTACATTTTACATGCATATATTTGTCCTAATTACATATCTATATTATTAAATCTTTAGACATTTTTGGCAACGTCACATTTTTAAAGAATTGTTCATTGTTTTTCTGAAATGGCTTTCGTACGAACAAAAACCGTAGATTTGCAAACTCTTCTGGAACTTAGTGAATACTTTACAAATTTGACTTCACAAAACATCTATCAAAATTCATAAATGATTACAATTCACAATATTAGCTTTTACATCGCATGAACATAAGAACAGATTACTATAAGTAATAGCGGAAAATATCTTTTGCAAAAAAATTGTAATTATTAAAATCAGAATAATAGTCCAACCAAAAAATGAAATACTTTAGTAAGACGGAAATAGAAAGTTAAAGTTGTATACGCACTATAAATGACAGTGATTTGTAATATTGATATTGTTTTATAATCGGAATGTTAGCTCCTTTTTTTATTAAAATGCTTTCTAATGCTGATTTCGACAAAAGAAGCTTTTCTTTTAAAAGTTATGAATCCAAGACAGAATTTGTATTATGCCTTAAGTTGTACAGAAAGTTTGAAGTTTTTTTTTAGTCTTAAGAAATTGAAAAATCCTGTAAAACATTAACAGTTTACATTAAATTCTTTCTCTATTTGATATATTTACTACCCAACAATATTTAAAATGTTTACTTTCTAACATTCCCCCAATTCATAGTTCAGCTGTTGCTCTTTTCAAGTTAGTAAAAATCTCTAGGGTTACCCATACCCTTTTTGTAGTTAAAATCCATTAAATATAACAATTTTATGTTTTCATCTCCGAAATAAATTCACTCAAAGTTGTAGTTAAATAGATCTTTAATATTTCTGTAAAATGTCGTTAAAATGAAGTCTTTCCGAAGATGAAGTTTCCTGGAGCATTCGGATCCTCTGCCGAAAAGTATTCTTGCCATAATTCAGCAAATTGCTCTCTAGTTACTTCTTCCTGTCCCTGTTGAAAATAAGAAGAGATTCAAATGTTAATAAGTTTTATTTTTTTAAATAATACGTCTTTTTACAGAGTATATAATACCACATATATTTTTTTTCGTTTTTATAGTTGTGAAGTAAGTGTACAGGGTAAAAAGTGTTTATTTTTGTTCAATGGAAGTAATTTGTGCCATTTCTTTTGTATACTCATATAATGCGAGTTAGAAGAAAACACTCGCTATTAAAAAAATTTGATTTCCATCTTTAAAGGCAAAACAACTAATAATATGGAGTGATGTTGAAATTCTAGGAAGCCAACTGACCAGAGGCTTTTGTGTCTTTAGTTCCTCTAAATGGTGTGCCTAAAATTTCGAGTAACAGACTTTTAAATGTATTCTTTCAACTATGACCTGTAATTATTTTAGACAACAATTTTGCTTTTACTATTTCCAGCGATGAATGATAAAAAAGTTAACCTCTTGGCATTAAAGTTTAAAGAATTCTGTCGATTATCAACATAATTTTATTCTTAAAATGGAGAATTTTGGAGGAATAGGATACCATGAAGTCTCGGTAGATCAGTAGTAGTGTAATTTATGCATCATTTCATTTTAAAGGTAGTGAGTTCAATTCCCATCTTTTTTCTAGCGCGCCGCTTCTTCAAAAAAATACTACGCAGAATGTATGGATATAGAAATACAGAAGTAGGGTGCTAATTTAGAAACAATTTAACTATATACAGGTAATCCTTGATTTACGCGGCACACAATTCGCATGATTTCGGTTTAGCACGGCCTTGAGTTTCACTTTAACACGATGGTGCCAGGCAAATGTAAAAGTTATATTAATTTTTATTTAAAAATATGTGTGTACAATACTTTTTACTTTACATAAAATAAATACTGTTTTGTATGGATTTGTTAAATTGTAATGTGAATTGTGAACTCGAATAGGGAACTAATCTGTCGTGTAAATCGGGGCTTACCGGTATATTATGCATATATAAAGTATACGAAGTATTAGTGATTTTCGAATTTTCATTTTTTCATGCTTTTGTTATAATATTATTGATAAGGTGGCTTATTTATTAATTATTTGTTATAATTTCAAACATGGAAGCTGTATTCTTTATACATAATCACAACTGTTATTATATTATTATATTATTAGTATAATATCGTAGAATATAATTTTATACCTGAAAAGTAAGATGTGTTCATCACTACAAAAATTACTCCTACAATATGCCAATGCAGGAAAATTGATAATTTATGATAAATGCATTTATTTGCATACCTGTGACATCTTATTGAAAGCGGCTTCACATTCTTTTTTGTCTAGCCCATAACTGGAACAAACGAGAGCAAATTCCTTGGCGTCAATTGCACCATCATTTGATGCATCCTCTAAATCAAACATGAAGTTCATATACCTAAAAAAAAAAAATACCATGTAAAACTTTGAATCAGCCTTCAGTGTACACTTCAATGAGAAATCCAAATGAGAAAATGAAGAAATTTTTATGAAAACTTGCATTTTCCCCACTATGCTCCCATTTTTCTATGCAAGAAACCCTGCAGTTAAATCGCGACCCAAGTGAACAAAAACCCAGACAAATCAACGTAGGTTAAAACATCCAAACAGGGATGTTTCGCATTGCTGGAGGTTATTAAAATCATCCCCCTGAAATAATTAAGGGTGACTTAGACTTGACAAAATGAAGTGAGCCTGAAGAGCTCCAAGCACTTCGCTACTCTGCAAAGTTGTAGACATTTAAGGAGGTACTTTTCTTACCGCGAAACTAATTTTTCGGGAATTTCTTTGAATTAAGATGTTGAATTTCAAGGACGTACACATATATGGAATACAGATGCCAAAAATCAAAACAAGGCGGCCAACAGTATTTTTAAGAAGCAATTGGGATTTATTTCCCTAGATGCTTCTTGCATTTTTAAATATACATACATATGTACATCTGAAGCCGTGAAGCCGTCTACAGCGAAATTTGCATCTAATTCATTTTAATTCATTAATTATAGTTAGTTAAATATCTTCTAAACTTTAAAATGATGTTAACCAAGCCGTTCAGTTCAGTTCTGAAAATTCCTAAGACATGGTTGCTAAACTCAAACGGAAATCCGCTGTAGATGGACTAATTAGAATTACCTTGTCTGCCAGTCAAGAACAGTACTTGGATCCTTGGCGTATGCATCCCACATGTTACACCATTCTTCCACAGATACCTAGAAATAAAAGATATAATACATTTGATAATTCATTTGTCTTTACAGAAAGCAATGAAAAATCACATGGAAAATTACAAATTCTTAAAAATGCGATATGGCGCACAAAAGCAAAGCTATAATATTTTATAAGGAAACGAATTGCACGATTTTCAGGCAGTGAGTACCCAAAATCAATTATTTAGAACAATAACATTTCGCCGAAAATATTTTCTCCCGTTAAGTGAAATTTTGCAGCTGGCGAGGAAGTTAGCTCTGAATGCTCTGAACTGTGCTTCCTTCAATTGTGCTTCCCTCAATTCTTAATTAAGTCACTTTAAGAAAAGGCTTTGTTTTATTTTCTTTAAAATTACGAAATTCCCACTCAGAAAAGGGGAGCATGAATCTTATTACATGGGAAGTTTGTGCTTTTTCCTTTATTATATGCAATATTATAGCTTCTTTTAATTTATTTGGAATTTTCATTAAAGATGTTTACCATATTTTAAACGTTAAGGCATGATAAGAATTTTACGATAGGAATGTTTCATTTAAAGGAACTTTCATCTTTATTAGACGCTAATGTAGCTTGTTTTGAAATTCATGTATCATATGGTCGTGGGCCTTTCGAATGGTTATTAGACAGTATTTGAGGATTATTTGAATGCAACTTGAGTGTATAATACATTACATACAATAGAAAAAATAAAAAATATATAGAAATGCCAATAATCTATGCAAAATTTCGTTCAATCATTGAATTATTGCGAGAGGTGAGTAATTCTTGATCATTATGCGTTCAGAAGAGTCGCAACTTTAAATTCAATTCAACTTTAAAACCATAAAATATTTTAGTTTTACTTTTCGTCGACAATTCTTCAAAATTATTGAGTACTATAAATGGTAATTAAATACTTTTCTTAATGTTTCTATACCAATTTATGTAAAATAATTGTTTATTTTATTGTGACCTAGATCTCACTGAGCTTATTTTAAGTAAAATAAATTTTTAGTCTTTACATTTTTAAGTTCTAGGTCTTTAGGGATTCGAGAAATTCTTCCAGTATTTAAGTTCTTGATAATATTATTTTGCTACCAATTGTAATGTGTAATGAATTTCAAAAAGAATTGAGCAGTTTCTGATCGTCGACTTTTTATTTCATTTCTTAGTTTTGAAGTAGAAAAAGTACTACTCGTAATGTAGAAGTGTGGCATTCTTCCTTTCTAACAAGAGATGGTAATTCAATTTATTTATTGTACATGGAAGATACGTTCCACGAAAAATCGTGCAAGTCGAAATCGTGTAAAATAATACACAATATGTACATAAAAAATAGGATAGGCTCAACTGAACCTTAAACCGCGTAAATCGAATGAAAGAATATTGGAAAGTGTCGTAGATATATTCATAATAACCGTGTAAAATGAAGCAGATATTTTATGAAAAAATAGAAATTGGTTCCACTGAATGAAAAGTTTCGAAATTAAAGTCATAGTGTATTCAAACACACTTCATACGCTATATACTGTAATTAAATGCATTTATAAAATTGAAAAACATAAACAAAAATTAAAAAATTATCCATAAAGAAATAAAAACAAAGGAAATTAAAACCAGTCTTTATTCTTCGCCAGACGTTTCAAGAAATAGGATTCTTCTTTTCTTTGGTTGTCGTACAAATCACAATCCGAAGCCCTGAAAAAATTAATCCAGGAGGACATCTAATTTTGTCATAGTTACTACCACTTCACGAAGTGAACTATTGGTTTTTTTCGGGTTCGATAAAGATCAACATTTTGGTTGATGTTATGAATTTAGTGATCAACATTTGTTTACTTTAGCAGACACGTTTGTAAATTTCTTCATATGGACTAAGAAAAAATAGAAATTACACACTTTTTTCAAAATTTGAAAACCGCGTAAATTAAGTACCGTGTAAATCGAAGGATTTCAAACACAATACAACATATGCTTTTCTTTAAAATGTATTGGATGAAACTCAAATTTTCTGAATATTATTCGTTTTACACAAACTCACAACTTAAAGTTTCTTGATTCATAAAGTATAACTTTTTTGATGCTTTTTTTGTATCGAGAATTTATTAAACATTTTTCGCACTACTTTATTAAGTATTACGTTCTATCGATTGTTAATACACTCACGCTGCTGTCGCAATATGCGTCAGACCTTAATTGGAGCATTAAGGACGCTTATAGGAGTAAACCAGAATAAACGGAAGCTTGTCCCTATTCACCTATTGTTCTCTTACTCCACACTGGATATTCCTCTTAACAAGCCTAGGGAGCGCAGGAGGACATCGGCTGAGCCTGGGAAATCAACAAAAGAAAAAATTTCCCTCGATATAAAAGGATAACATATTTAATCCATCACAGGGGTCTCAGCCCCTTGTAACTCTATGTTGGGGATTGGAAAAGTTAAATATAATATTTATTATTTAGCTCAGGCAGAAAGTGAAAATTAGCTTAATGCACGCCTGCAGTAGTTGGCATTTGACGAAAGGCACACTTTACAGGGACCAGAGACACAATTGCACCGCTGGTGCTTCTCACTGGAATGGACATTATTTACGCTGGGCGGCAGAAAGCACCACCTGGCAAGCGTCCAGGGAGTCAACATAAATTTCCGACGTGCTCCCATTGTTTCGCAGATTGTTTTGAATAAAAGGCCTTAAATTTCCGCTCTTCGGAGTTTCCTTTCGGAATTAGTGCACAACACACGATCGCCACATGGAGCCGAGTTTACATGGGAACTTTCGAGGTCCGGCGGTGGTAGGACTTCAAACCGAAAATGAAAATTACCCCAAATGAGGTGCAAGTTGGCCGCTAAATCTATTCCACTATTACATGTGTTTCAAAAATTGTATGTTGTATGATATTATCGTGGGAGAGCGCGCTAATTACACATTTGCGCTAGCGCCCGGTGAACTAGTAGACCTGAAATTGAACGGGTGCCATGTTCGGGAAGAAACATGCAACATTATTCCGGCCTTTAAAATTTGTGGAAACAACTTTAATTGGCTGAGTTGGATGTATAATGCTTTTGGGGCTCGTACTGTTGCCAACCAGCCTTGGAATTATTCAAATTCACCTGAGTAATACATTTTCCCTTAAATAGCAGGTTTTTTAGCAGGAAACAATTTACGCCCACTTATTGTCATGTAGGGAACCCATATTTAAAATTTATGGTGTGTACGATGAAGAAGCACCTTATGAATTCATTGAAAATATGATCCGTATGTTACCAACACTTTTATAAAAATTAACCAAAAATTCTCTTGTGGTTCTTTTATTTGTTTTTCCAATTTCATGGACAAATGGTATATTGGCTTTTTTGTAGATTTTAAGTGAAAATTGGATAAATTTTTACAAAGCTATTTTATGGTAATTTTGAAAATGTGCGAATATAAGAAGAATAGAAAAGTGAAACGAAAATTTATATCTTCTCTTCTTGTTTTACCTTAAAGTAAAAAATGATTTCATAAGAATTTTTCGGCAAGTTGTGAAGTGCAAATGCAGATGTGCTATCACTTGAAAATTTTATTTTTTATTTTAAATCATCTAAAAAATTGCAAGTCAGCATATGTGGGTTAAAGTAAGTTGAACTTAAAGAGGTTGTATTTATCGCATTACGTATAAATCTATTTAAAAAATTTGAAACTTTGCATTTTCGTAAATACATTCCGTGGGAGTGAACAAGATACTTATCTAAAATTCGTGGGTACAAGTTATTTAGTAACCCTTTAGAGTAAATAAAGTGCGAAACCTCTTAACAAAATTCTGGGGTGATAAAATATTGCAATGTAAACCACAATCGATTTGAAATTTTTATAGTCCCTCTGAGAAATTCGGATCTTTAGCAAATCAGTGTAAATAGAAATTGTTGAATAAATTTTTATCGTTAACAATTTTGATTACATAACGTCGCCGTCGCTAAATATTTGAAATATAAACCTTTTTCTTTCGACAAAAATTGGACCTGAAAGTTTGCAAACTTCATTATGGATTATATTCTATTAATTTACATACTGAAGTCCTACTTTAGGAACATTTAGTTAATACTTAAAATAGGATAAAGATTTGTCTATTATATTTAGATTTTCCAGTAAACAATAAAATAAATTTAACAAATGAGATGTTAATTTAAAAAAATTAAACTTTAAAACGGGATGGTGCTTAACTTTCAATTCTGTTTAAATTTTTTGGAGTGAGGGCTAAAAAAATATGCGGAAAATATTTTTCCTTCGAAAGAAAATTTACCTGCCTGAACGACTTTTTAAAAATCATGATTAATTTATTTCGCTTCGTTTTTGTTGGGCCACTTCACATTTAAATTATTTATGAAATTATACAGATACGTATTTGACCTACTGGTTCACACTGGTTGTCATTTTTACGGAGAAAAATATTTTATTAGAGCTCGGTTTGCTTACAAATTATTACTAATTTTGTGGATATAGGAAAATAACACTGAAGCATTGTTCTGTTTAATGTTTTGAGTTCTTCGCTGTATTACATTTGGAGAATTATTATTATTAATATTACACAAAAGTTTTGGTTTTGTGCAATATTTAATTACCACATTCAATCTAGTTTTAGTCAGAAAAGTTCAATAAACCAATTTCTTTGATAATCCCCTGATGCCTATGGAGAAATGAATATCTAGTTAAAGGAAGGAGCTTAATTGATACTCTGGCGAACTATCAAAATCCTTCCCATTCGTTTGGTTAACGTACAATTATAAAACGTACAGCAAAGCTAATTTTAGAGCAACTATTTCATTACATGCTTTTCAAGTTGGTTTTAATTAAATCAAAAATTTGGAAAAGTCGAAAAAAGTTTCTGTATCCGTTCAAATTGAATTAAAATTCAATCAAACGAACAAATAGGTATAGGCAAATTTGATTTCAACTTGAAAAAGAGTTATAATTGCAAATAAACCAAATGGCATAAAGCTAATATGCTGGACACATGGGCATTTCTTTCAACTGTTTGTTTTTAGTTTTTGATAATATTTAGTCTGTAATTTTCTCTTTTTAGTTCAATCAAATCAGTTTCTTTTGGAGTAGTCACCTATTCTACCTTTTTACCTTTGGACAAAATGAAGGACCACGCGCTTCTAATTTAGACACTTTCCACTGTATTAATTTTAAAATCTAACTTAATAAACAATCAATTATTACAAAACTAGTGAACTGACTTTTTGACGGTATTTTCATAGGAATGCAGACAATTCTGCTATTTATGAGTAGAAGTCCATTGTTGTAAGAGACATGCATGCTTCAATCTTCTGAAAATTTGTTTTTAGACAAGACTTTAGTAAATACGATATTTTAAGATTGGATGGATAAATTGGAATGCTCTTACACAAACAAACTTACAGTAGTTTACTAGAATTTTTACATATAAAAGCAGAAATGTTTGTTGTCGTGATGGAATATTTTTCTGTAGGGATTTTTTTGTGAAGTAAAAATTGCTACATTCTAAATTTTCAATCGAGAATTGATTCGTAGGTCCTTTATACAAATTAAAGTTTAATGCTTATAGCATACTGCCCCGATGTTATGTGCCTCGGACTTTCCAATACATAAATTGCGACAATTCCAGGAGGAATCTCTTTAAAAGTACTATAAACTTCTGAATATCAGTTTTATGGATTTCATGAACACAAAATGTAGTAAATACTAAAATATCACGCTGCAGTGACGAGCGATAATCGACTGTCCAAGATGAGTTCCACTTTTATGATATTCCATGCGATAAAAGTTTCATCCCCGCATACTCGGAAATCCACAGAAAGATTATCTGCCTCCTGTGCGCACTGTAGCAGGTACTCGCCGATACAAATTCCACTACGTATAGGGGTCTTCGTCAATATTGGATTGATTTATCATTTCATCGGCAAACATGGCTTACATTTTGATAACTTTATTCTTCTGGCATGTAAAACGTTTTATTTATGGCATCTCTCGGATAGGCATGTTTTGTATTCTGTTCAGACTTTATAAATTTTGCAGCCGTTACCTGGTGCAGTTAGAGTTTCCTTTAGCTGTCCTCTAAATAAGGGTGACAATTTTTAGGATACTGGGTCGACGCGACGTGCTTTCAAATCCTACAAAGGACATCTACTGCATTGTGATTAGGTTGTTTGTAAACTATTGGAGGACTGAGCGTTGAATTCTAAATTTATGTCTTGGATACTTAAATTTCAGTAAAATCAAGTAGAAATAAACGAAATAGTCAAAGTAAAGAAGAAAATTGTTTGGGAATTTTCACTTGATTTTTTACCCATTAGAAATTTTAATGTACAATTTATTTCCGTTTGATTTGCAAAAGTATATTCGAAATCTGTTTATGGATCATATTTTATTTCAATGTTCAATATTATGCTATGGAAAAATATCTTGTGGATTTTAACTGCGTAACATTTTAAATTTTAGCATACTCTATTTTCTTACCTGGCCGTCGTTGTCCTTGTCCGCTTTCTGCCTCAAGCCTTCCCAAATTCTAAGCATAACATCGTGTGTTTCTTTATTTCTGGGATGATTCTCAGGCCATCCGCGTAATGAGCAAATTTTCTGTAAATTAATTAAAAAAAACACATTTATTCTATATTTATATTTAAAATATACACTTCTTACCTCAATTGCGATTTCGAAATCTTTTAAGTCTATCTCTCCGCTTTGGTTCACATCTATAAAAGAAAATTAATTTCCGTTCAAAAATGCCTGAAATGTTTATTGTTGGAGTACTTGTAAAGCTTTTACGACTTCGTTTCTGAAGTGAAGTCTGAAGTTCCGCTTCTATTTAAACTGAAACTTTCTCATGGCCCTAGTCTTTACTTGTTTAACACAAAAACACGAATGGGGGATTTTGTTCTCTAAAAAAAATATTTTTTTTTCGAAACATTCTATCCTGAATAAAGTCATGCAACTACTTTAGAACACGGAAAAGGCTTAAGCAATTGTTATGACTTTTTTACTATAAGAGTCAATGACGAATCTAGAGAGTTTCCTTGTGAAATCCGTGGGTATATTGTTGTAAATTGTTACAATCATTGTTCGGATTCACACGGAAGTTTTGCATCTATTGTGGATTATCATTTATCAAATGGATTAATTTTCAAATCTGTCTAGCAGAAAGTGGTTAGCACAAACACAAATATCTTTCGAAAATAAAATTGTATTATTAAGACAATAGGAGATATTTTTAAAGAACCAGTCTTAGTATATCTGTGAGTTTAGAATAAATATATGAGTGTGTAGAGCAGATTAACCGAAGCGAATACATTAGCATTACTTAGTATACATTTTTTTTTCTGTCCGGACTAAAATAAAAGTATAATTTACAATTTCATCTCATCTCGCTTAATTTAAAAAATTCATATTGCTGGGATGTGGACATTTTAAGGCTCCATTAGCGGTGCAGTCGATGATAAATCTGATTATGCAGCAAAGGCTGATTATGCAAATCTTTATCGCACCCTGTCCTAATCCATTTGGTGAACACTGCTTGGAGCTTTGGGTGTACTAAGCTAACCATAATATTGATGATTAGTAGCATGTATTAAAAAGAATTTTTGAAAGTTCCTTCACAGTTCAGAATCCATAGAGAAATTAAATAAATCATAAATCATCTCCGTACGGGCTGTGAAAATCTAACCTTTAATTTCATAACCAGCGTAAAATTTTTATGCAGCGCATATGTTTCAGCTTTTCAAGTGACTTAATAAATTTATGTAGGAGAATGAACTTATAAAATCGTGGGTATTCCCGAGAAATGGGAATTTTATAGCAAAAGTACAATCTAAAATACGTTATATTTATTTCAATTTTGTGGGGTATTTATTAAAAATTTTATTAATGAGTCATTTAATAGGAAATAGTGGTGCTATAATAATTTTGCTGATCCGAAGTTGTTCTGTTTCATAATTGTTTAGAAAGCATGAAAAGATCAATAATTTTTCTTTATTCAAATGGAAGCCACTATAGTCTTAAATTCGACTTATAAATTTTGTTTTAAATCGATTCCAGAAATGAATTTGCCATGGGAAATTTTATTATAATCGTCAATTTAAATTCAAAACTTATCGCGTATATTTAATTTATGTAAAGACTTAGTAAAATTTCGTGGTAAATAAATTAATGAAAAAAAGTAATTTTATTTGAAAAATAATTCACATGAATATTAAGCGCAAATCATAAATATATACTTGCCAAAAAATACGTTGAAAACATAAAGAAGCTTCTTCCTCCTGAAGTCAGAAATAGACATTTTGTTAATGGATTTTTCTGAAAAAAAGTAAAAAGAATAAGTATTTAATCAATCTTAATTAAAATTTAGGTTATATTGTGTTGTTATCTGAATATTTAATTAAATATTTTCGCTTTAGCTATTTCATTAACACAAAATTTGCATATTTTGTAAACCAAATATAAGACATAATATTCGGCATTGTTTAGATTAAATTGTTAAATAAAGATTTCGTTGTATGTTCTCATAAATTCCATATTGCAAAATAAAAATCAGATGTGGACTAAATATTTACCTTTTATATTTTAGAGGTAGAAGATAGGTCGTCAAACACGTAATGGAACCCCGTTTCTACGTGTATGTATTTAGTACTGTACAAACACTCAATTTATAATGAACGATTTTTTTATGGAAATATACCTAATTCATTTTACCTACTTAGATTTAGCTCCTTGAAGTGTATGAACCTTTTAATGAAATAGAATCTTGTCGAATTATTAACTTATTCGATGATCACAATTTACAAATCTCTAATATTTTTATTGTATAAATGAATTATATTAACTTCATTATTTTGCGGATCAAAATTATAACACATAAAATGTTTCCTATTGACCCAATTTTTTTATGCACGGTTATATAAATTCATCATTAATCTATTTTAATACTATTTTATACTAAAATAGCGTCAAGCACGCAATGTTAAGTATTGTCAGTTTATTTGATTAAGAATGGCGGGATGGATGGCAAGGAAATTGTTTGTATTACATGAAGAAATACTAAAAATCCGTTTTGTAATTGGTTTGTGAATTTCTGGATTTACATAAAATCGATAGTCGCCACTGGGCCGTTTTTTTATTGATGCGTACTTTACGCGATTTTAAAACAGCTTTCTGGAAAGTGGGCAGTGTTCTGTTGAACCTAAGTGCAACAAATAATAGTGGAAAAAAATAAAAAATAGGGATTCCAGATTATCACGACTCTATAAAGTTAAATCTATACCAGAAAAATCTTCACAAATTGCCAGGAATTTGCGTTGTCGTTCCTTCGTGTTTATAGACAAGTGGCAAATAAAAGAGGGATCCTTGGATTTATTGTAATTATAGGGATGATGAAAGCCATGAAATTTATGAGACAATTTAAAAAAAATGTAATGGTTCAGATATTGCATCCCTCAAGGACAGGCACAAAGACAAGCAACTAAATATTAAATGCGACTGCTTATTATTATTAAAATTTCAACGATTTAACGAATTAAGTTATGAGTTGAGCTTATACAATATTTTCCTGTAGCTAGGAGCCAAGTAATAAGAAAACGTTTATGAATCTTTATTACACACTTATCCTCGCATTTTAAGTACGAAATAAAACAAATTTAAATTTTATTGGATAACACTCAGACGGTGCAATTACTTATTATATTTTGTTACCTCATATTCATATCGTTATTTTAATTGTATATTAAACCTTAGAGCGTTTTAGTCTTATTTTCTAGAAAATAATTTATGTATTTAATCCAGTTTGATGATAGAAAAATAGGTAATTTAATCTAAGGACAATTTTTATATAAAAGATAGTCAAATGTAACTAAGTATACAAAGTTGAAATGACATTACCTTCGAAATTTGGTATCCTATTGGTTCGAATAATTTTATTGTACAGGTGAATACTAAAAAATATAAACTATTTGATAAAAAGTTTGTTGTATATAAAAGTACAACACTTTATACATTGCAGTTTAATACTTCTTCCAATCACACACTAGCTTAAAATCTTGAGAGTACAATTTTAAATACACGTAGGTATCACACCTTCGAATAGCACGAAGTACGTGCCAAAGGCTGGGATGCTAATCAATATCATTAATATGGGTGCCTCAGCTAAAACATCACCTATTATGTTGCAGATTGTCTATAAAGCTATCCATCAAACTCCTTAATATTGCTTGAAAGCTCATAATTTATGACTATTGCAGAATATGTAAAATTTGCCATAAATTTAAAATGAATTTCCCTGGACCAATGATGATCTATTGTGGGCCTACAAAGTACGAGTGATATGAAATATGCGAAAAATATTGTTTGAACCGTTTCTAATTATGAGATTATCGTGATGAGCCTGGACTAAGGTGCAGAATTCTGCGATCTTATGCTCTTAATCTGCAAATGATACAACCACCATTTGATTTATTTTGTTGATATGACGTAAAGTAGTTCTATTAATTATAAACTACAATTAGTGGTGTTCTATTCATATCCTTTATTTATTTTTGTGTATATGCATACATGCCTGCAAATGCTTGCGTTTGTGGATTTATTATTTCAAAGTGTTTAACATTTTACAAGACATTACTTCAAGGAATTAATCAAGCATATGAAAATTGCTTGCATGATATCTCTCCAGACGTAATACTGTAGTCGACTAAATGTAAAGAAATTTTATTTGGATCTGCGAAGAATATTTTAGTACTAAGAAATGTCTTAAAACTTCTGATATGATCCTACGGAAATAATTAGTTTAAGTACATGATATGAATTCATAAAAATTTTATTCAATTCAACTTTAATTATATTATTCTCTACAGTTTTAGACATTACTTTGATTTCTTTTGTATAACGAATCAATAGAACCCTAAAGAATTCTGAAATTATATGAAGTTGTGAATTGTAAAAAGATTATATGACGGTTACATTAACTTGAAGAAGGTCGACTATTCCATGAATTAAAAGAATAAAATTGATACGATACGATATGACAGATTTATGTGCTTTGCTGCAAGGTCGACATGACTTAATTAAAGCGATTAATTTAAACAAGTTTACAAGAAAAGTTTATATTTTGACATTTGGATTAATAACGGTTCAACAAAATTGATAAGTCAATTTAGCTTGCTCGATT
Source organism: Proctacanthus coquilletti (assembly GCA_001932985.1). NCBI lineage: Eukaryota > Metazoa > Arthropoda > Insecta > Diptera > Asilidae > Proctacanthus > Proctacanthus coquilletti. The sequence continues at coordinate 127,397 of MNCL01000244.1, forward strand.
CATGAAACCTCCTCTTTATGAAGGGAATATTTTTATATTACTTAAATCTCTAAGCCACTCTCACAATACAAAAAAATCGAGGAATAAGTAACAAGAGGATTCATTGAAATGAATTAAAGCCCTTCATTTTCAGAACTAGGTGAGTGGCAGTAAATTTATGATAGTTATGAATAGTTCCATCGATACCACTAATTGAGGTTTAAATTGCTCATTGTTGGTAAGAGCACGTCGCGAGATAGTAGCTTTATGCTAATGGGCTGAAATCCTTAAACACTTGCCGTGAATCTTGCGCGCAAAGCCGAACTCGGCGCAATTTCACCCTACAACACGATTAAAGTAAATTCGTTTTTCCGAGAAATTTAATTTTTGCATTAAAGCTAATTTGCGAGTGCATACGTTTGCAGCGAAGCTCTTTCGCGGAGTTGCCGTCGAATGAGTGAATACCGACGAAGCCAGAAGCCGCTAACGAGTTTCTGTAACGAGCCCTTTTGATATTTTTGAAAGGCTCCGTTTCTCTGTGAACTAAGAACACTCAGAATTGATAATAAAGCGAATATTTTCACCTGCAATCGGCAGGATTAAATGAGAATCTGCAATTTTTTCTCTTCAATTATGCTTTTTTAGCACCAAGAAAAATATGTGTTGAGTTTAATAAGCCTAGAAGTTGTGTTTGTCAAGAGATTCTCACTTTCAATGTTTTCAGCAGTCGTCGCCTTTTGTTTAGGATATTTTCGGCCGGTTAAAAGTGTCCTCTAGATGTTTTATTTTTTATCGTCTTTTCTTTCTCAACCTCCTTCGGCTGCAATGGCAATAGAACAAAGGACGCCTGAAGCAGAGAAGTTGAGGATCTCTTGATTTCTGGTTGTAACAGAAATAAATTATCCCTATCATTGCACTTTAAGGGACCTTGGCATCAATTCGTGTAGTCACCGACCGAGCAAGTTAGCGAAAGTGTAAGACTTCAGATTTTCTTACACTTTCAGAAGGGGAGATGATAAAATTTACATTCAACAAATGTTAGATTTAAAGCAGATACTCGCTCGCAAACTTCGCCCAGTACAACCTGAGGAAATGTACTTATCTACTGGGATCTCTCTATCCACCGGTGAATTTGGTCATTTATAAAATCGTGGAGAATCATAGTCACACCTTCGAGTATCTTCACATTTGTTACAATGTATTGAAAGATTAATAGAGCAACATATGGAATTTATTATTTAAGGACTTAGATGACTTATGAGGCTTCTTGTTCAGACCTTTGTGATAAATTTTTACGCGTATATTCGTTTGCACCACAAATCAATTCAGGTTGGCTTTTCTTGCCATATGTATGAAATTTATAGACCACAAAAAGTTAGCGTAATTGATTAGATTTTCAACTTAAACCTAGTTTTGAATTAAATTATTTCGAGACAATTATATCTCATACATTTCTCTGTAATGAATGATAACGTGATGACAAGACTTCTTAAAAATTATAAGGCATTCGTAGCTTGTTAAAACGAAAACAGGCAGACCTGTTTGTTGTTTCTATTCAGCTGTCTATGCTTTCTAGATTTACAAATCACTCTACTTTAGCATTATTCAATTTCAACCTTTCAGTTACGTGTACACCCTAAACCTCGCTTTACGCGATGGGTACGTTCCTATATACGTGTAAATGGAGTTATAAAACTATGGAATAGAAAAGTAAGAAACACTGATTCCATGCGTTTTTATTTTTAAAATTTTCTTAAATTACGTATTTTTTCCTAAACTTGACTTTAGTTTGGTTACATTAATTACAATCGCGTAAAAAAAATTATTTTTCAATTCGCTTAATTCCGAGTTCGCTTAAAAATAAAAAGAGGTTTAGGTCTACTGTTCCGCACTGACAATTATTGAGAAATGAGTAATAAGATCTATTTTAAAATTTTGTTTCAATTTTGGAACTCCACTCCACAGCAGATGCATTTAAAAACTTAGCTTTAGTTCAAAACCTAACCTACAACAAAAAAATCACGAATGTTTTTCATCTGATCATCCTCCCATTTACACGCACGGGCGATTCCATGTGGATTTTTTACGCGAATGAAAATCTCTTAAATGAAATCTGCTGGTGCGACAAAATACTGACTGATAAGAAAACTTGGCATAAGTTATAAAACTATTTCTTTCACAGAGATTGACAAAAAGATGATATTTCATGTACTGTAATCAATTTTAGAGAGTCTCACCATAAATAAAAAAATTAGACTTGTGTAATTAATACGATAACGTAAAAACTTGAATTATTATTATTATAGAAAACCATATTAGTAAAAAGTACCAAACAGAGGGATAATTTATCGCGTAAAAAGAAATACACTTGTAACAAGAACCGCAAAAAAATTGTAGTGTCTACAACCATCGCTGCTATAATCAGTGAAGAGTGATTTTGTATGGGACAATTCTGAGTATTGGTAAAAGCAAACAAATTATCGGGAAAAATTATACGCGTGATTTAGACCGCCTTTGTTTCTTACATAAATTAATTTATTAGTTTACTTAGCTTTTTGAAAATTTTATGTTTTTGTATGTGCATCTCACAAAGGAAAATTTAAATTAAATTAGCAGTTATGGCCTACCTTTAAAGGTAGATCCAATTTTAACTACTGCGAGGCACTTTCTAAGAGTTATTGTCTTAGTACATTAAAAGAAATACCAGAAACTAGACTATTTAGCATTTCAGTAGATATAATATCCTTTAGTAGATATGGCTTTTTGTAAGCAATTTGATAAAATATGTAAGCCTGGAACGAGAGAAGAATTTTAGGCGCTATTTATCGATCATGAGGGAGAAAATTTAGTTTTGAACTCGCACTTCAATAAGTTTTCATTTGATATCCAGCACAATAATTTTAAGAAGAATTTTTTTTCTTGATATGCTTTCCACCCTCAAAAAACAAAATTCAACTTTTTATACATGGCTGTAATTTCAAAGTTGCAAAACTATGCCAAATTTTAAAATTTTATGTCTAACAATCTTTGAAAAGAATGGTTGTGACGGTCAGACAGACACCGAGATGATTCCAAAAGTATTCTATGCTGGTAAGGAATATTAAAATGAGTTGTTACAGATTTTCAAAGAAACTTTGAGAGAATTTTTGTATTTAAACATAGTATTTTTATTTATTGATCTATTGGAAACCTAAAACAACCTAAGAAACTATTTAAAAATCATCGAGGTTTTCCGATTAGTTTTAAGAAAAATATCACTACCGTTTCCTTATAATTATTATTATTTTTATATAGCATATGTAATTATGTTCTAAAAGCAAATTCTATACCTTGATATGTAAGCTGTGGTCTTGATATAAATAATTTTTTCGTTCAATTGAAGACTCCCTTCATATTAAACTAAATTAGACCAACGGCTTGAACATAACAAAAGAAGATTTGTTCAATAATTTAATTAAGGGATGAAAAAAGAAGAAATTCAGAAAAAATGTAATAAACTAAGGTATATCAAAATTCAATAGTTTTAAAATTTAGAACTGAAAATATGAGAACTGTAAAGGAAACAAACGACGATGGAACAAAAAGTTTCGTCTTTCACTTTTTAATTAATTGGATTTTACTTATAATGAACGTTGTTACGACTCACAACATCCTCTGAGAATTTCTCTTTCTATTTTAAAATAAAATGGAAAGAAAGGTTCCTACCAGTTCTACCAGCATCGAGCTTTTGTGTTCATGAAACACAGACACCACCTAGAGTTAATATTTCTGCACATTACTAGTGCACAGCTAAACGCAAGTACCTTCCAGAGAGGAGCCTAAGTTATAAAATGCATAATGGACTGCAGTAGAGAAATATAATTTCCCTGGTTCCCATCATAAACGAAATCTTTTCCACTTGTGACCCGGGGAAAATGCCCAAGATTTACTATAAAAATTTGAATAATTAGAAAATGCACTAGCTTCTTTTATATCTCGACATTTACATATCTTCCAAATTAAATTCGTATTAAGAACAGAAATTTATGCTACTGCTCTTTGCTTGCGGAAGGGCAAGACAATTCCCAGACCTAGTCTTGGTAGCAGAGGCAAGTAGCTCCATCGCAGAAACCGCCCTTTGGAGCACCTAGAGACACGCAGTACTTGGAGCAGCAGTAGTTTGCCCAGTTAAGTACCCTTGCCAAGGAGTTGCATGGATCTGTTTTTATATAAAGAACAGATAACAAAAGATTCACACAATTGTACAGCACGGGAAAATTTACTTTTCCTTATAAAAATCAGTTGGCCTAGTTGACCTTGTTTGTCTGGCTGGGGTCTCTCTAAAACAAAAAAAAAATGTAAAGTTAAATTGTCGCAAGCACAATTCGAGGTATAGAATTTACACACCAACTTCAAACTCCTCAACTTCAGCCTTTGTTCCAGAGAAGGAGCAAATCGCTACAAAAAATATGAGACACAATGCTAACTTCATCGCTGCAGAATGAGCCTTAGCCGACCATGTTCCGAATTTTAAGCAGTTCGCACTCCGGCGGGCAGTAATCCAAAATTCATTAAAACTGCATTTGCATAAAAGACCCCTTTCAAAGACAGTCTTTATCTTTGAGCAATTTGAAATGAATGGCGCTCTGTTAATGTAGGTAAATATGTTTAATTACCTATATCTGAAGTTTTCGCAAACGAGGTGGCACAGAATGGAGATGTTATCACATCGACATGTCAGATAAAAATTGAAGTTGTTCTGCCTTTTGTATTCTGTTCTATTCTCCAGTGCACTAACAATTTATCTTATCTTGCTTAATATATTTCAGTGTTTTGTAACTTAATTGCACTCGCATTTATCATCCAACAGACGCAGAAAGATCACTTCCGTTCAAAAGCAAAATCGAAAAAGTTTATAAGATGCTGCGAAAAATCTTAATGGGCATAACCACTAGAAATGGACAGTTTACGAACTTCAAGCGCAGGAAGCTCACGGAGATTGTACTGATTTTCTGAGCTTTCAAAATTTTCGCGGAAACAGGGTTTCTTTATTGCAAATGAATAAATATGAAAACCTGTAGAGATGATGAGCGCCAAATTAATTGAGATAGATGTGTAAACTCTACCCCCTCTGATTGACGTTTATTCGCTAATTATTTTATTGATTTGTCTTCTTTTTATTTGCAAGATTTTCTGAAATAATCGAATTCTCTAAACGGAATTTTATTCTCATACATTCAATGCAATTATGTCTTCGCAGCGGTTTTTTAATATTAGTAATAGCAAGTTTTATCTAAATTCAATTTGTTTGTTTTATTTTAAGATGATTTTTTAAATTACGATGCGAGCAAATTTTACTTAAATTAGTAGAGGATCTTTCGCAAGTAACACATCATTTTATTAAAACAAGTTGGAAAAATTTTAGTTTTATTAGAAAAAGTTGTAAAAGTAATTTCACTAATTTTAAGAAAAGACATATTAAATTAGAACATAATAATAACGAAAAGTTATGCCATGATTTTCGGTAAAATTATCGAAGGGAATTTGTTTTTGTCTGTATTATTTTTTCAAAAGGGAAAAAGGAATCTTCAATAGTAACTATTTTATCAAAGCGTGTTTCTTTCAATTTAAACCCGTAAAATGAAGAAACGAATAACCGATACCCCTGCCCATTATAAAAAAAAATTTATTCCAAAAAATTCATATTTTAAAAAATAAAAATCTTTTAAAAAGTGAAAGGTTTCGATAATTTGATTTTAAACGATTGCCATTGAACACATTTTACTTATCTAAGTATTTATTTAACAATGATTCCCGATCAATTATTGATTATTGATTAGGCTGACGTCCTCGGAAAAAGTTAAAATTGTCTGGAACATTTTCCAGCAAACTTCTGAGCGATTCTGTATTAACCTAAGTAAACAACTTTTAAATGCCTCTAATCATTTTTGGATTTTGAAAACACTTATTACCTCTATATAAAAACGTAATTGACTTAAATTGAATAAAATAAGGAAGATAAATAAGAATGTATTATAAAGAAGAAAAAAGAATTATCTCACGATCTCACGGGAAGAGAAATAATTCCTTTCAAAAGCCTTCAATTTTTATTAGAAACCAAATTCTAGGTGTCGAAAATTTACTCAATTTAATTTGAATTTGTTACGACCTCAGATGTTTCTGAAATGGAATCTTTCAAAAAGGCCGAGAATCGAAGCGTTCTGCGCCCACGAACAGGACTGGCTTTTTAATAAACTAATGCTTCTAAGTTTTGCAACGAATTACTTTTTTTCATGTAAAATTTGCGGCATGTCATGGGACTTGTGTACGTCTGAGAATTTCGGAAAATACAAGGTGTTTATCTTTTGCTATTCAATTAGAATAATTTTTGAGAAGAAATTATTTATTTTAATATGCTCCGGGGTAAATTTGAAGGAATATTATGGCCACATTAACGCAGGTATATTGTTATCTATTACACGAACTTTATTTACATAAAATATGCACTGAATAAACCAAAATGTGTTTTTTTATCCACCAGGTTGTTAAAATGTACAAAATTACTTCTAAATTAAAATTGATATTGAATACTCAGATGTTCTACAAAAGTATGGTATGTTTGAGGAATAAATTCGTATACATTTAATTGCTTTAAAAAAAAAAATAAATTACTATTACTCTTACATATGATAATACCGAGAAAGATGTTTTTTTGTTTAAAGATGAAAATCTATCTTTCGTTTGTCGAGTTGCGATAAAGATTTATTGTTAATTAAACATAATCAAAAATTCTTGCTGTTTAAGGATAGATCTGCCCCTACAATTTTTACATGGGGCAGTGTATTATTTTTTCTCTTTAAATAATTCTGTAGCTTTAGGCAATTTCCCAGCAACTAAATTGAAACTTTGGACTTTTGAATTTAAATTAAGGACATAAATGTAAAGAGGCTCTCTCTTAATTAAAGAAATATGAAGTTTTCGGAAGTTAGAACTTAAATCGCTTCGAGCAATTACGTGCACTAACAGAGCCAAGAATGTACATTCAGATTTTCTGACAAGTCGCTCAAAATTAATAACCGATTTTCTGCATTGAATTCAATGAAAATTACCTTTAATTAATTTTGATAAGAAAATGTTTTCAATTATATTCTGATAAAGTTGCATTATAAATGTCATATCAAAGCAAACAATTTTATATCGAAGTAGTTTAGAAAAGCTGTCTTCACATTGCAAACCGAAAACATTTCTCCGTGCATTTAACACGTTCTTGAAAGTACCAAGACTAAGCAGCTAAACTAGAAGATGTCCTGAAATCATTCCATTAAAGTTCAGTGGTAAGAAACTTCGGATCGGGCAAACAAAGTTTTACTAAATCCTAAACATTAACAACGACAATGTTGCCGAAGATATTGATACTGTGGAAGGGAATTTTACAGTCGCATTTGGCTTTTGTGAGCTTTTATCGACATTTCTTGCAGCCAATGCAAATTTGTTTAAATTTCCGATTTTGATTAGGGGAGTGTTTTACGTGTAAAATTTACCATTCTTCTATGTTTGGATGCTGGTGCAGTGGTGCAAAATTCAAAATTGGCGATTTACTATCATCATAAATTGATAAATAACGTAGAGATTTAAGAAAAAGAAAAAATACAGAAATGGCTGAGCCAGCTATGGCTATGATTCCTATCGATTTACCAAATTTCCTAGCAGAAGGAACTAATTCCATAAAAATGATGGATGATATTAATTTAACACCAAATATTCCATCTGGTTGCTAATTAATGTGTACTTGATTTGTGTAAAAAGATTCTCAGTTTAAAATTAAATTAATTTAATCTAAATTTTTGTAGGAGCTGATAAGGTTGAACATTGAAATACCAACGAAGGAAAAGTATACTTTTGTTCTTTAAAACATTAATCAATTTTGGAATGCATAACATTTGTGGTTTAAAAGGAATTTGTTTTTCAGCATGTAAGCGAAAGTACCAGAAAATCTAATACGTAATTCCAATCTTTTCCGAGAAAAACATAAATTTGAGAAGGGACTTAAGTGAATATAAAAATAAGAACGAATTTTCTTGCTGTACTTTATTTTTTACTTTTAAATAAAATAAAAAACGATACGATAAATCGTTGATCAAAGTTGAAGAGCTTTGCTAAGATTAGTTTGAAATTTAATTGAACCTAGCGTCCTTCGGTTGATGGTGGTTAGAGAATTTCAGGTGTAGGTATTTACAGCTTCAATATATGGAAATATGGTTGCAGATTTGCTCAATTCCTTAAGATAATGTACTTTTAAAAGAAATTCCTTGTTTTGTTTTTATACTTAAATCTTTGCGAAAGGCTAAGATTTTCTCTAATCTTAATTGATTCTGACATAATAAAGTATTTTGCACTCATTAAGAGTGGGCAATGTTCTTGGATAATTTAAGATTGATATAAATTGGACATAAACTGGAAGTACATGATTAATTTTAAAAAACCATTAAAATGGTTTTATTTTGAACTATAGTTATAATGATACCTGAAGATTATTACCTGTTAAACTTGGTTTAATAAGAAAATAATATTAGAAATATTCGTGAATAGAAAATGCCGAATAACTAATACACAACTTTGATATTTAAGCATATAAATTAAGAATTTGTATGTTTTTAAGATAAAAGCGATTGGTATTGATACTTACTCAAAGTAAAACACTAATATAAGAAAATCCTTTCCACAAAGTACGTTATTAAATTTTTTTATCCCTATTTTATTTATATAAACTATACCTCGAATTTATGAACTGTATTAATTCTTAAAGCTAAAAAAAGTTGCATACAAAAAAGAAAATACTGGATTTTTAAGTTTTTAACTCTACTTTTCTGAGAAACTATGGACAGGAAAAAAATCATTAGCAGATTCGTAACATCACTTCAGAGGTTGATACTTTAATTTTATTTTTGCTGCTAGTAATTCTCTTCCTTTCTATTCACTATGCCCGTGAAAGGGTGAACATTAGTCAGGCATCATTTTCTATTTAATTGAACAATGTCTACTTTGATATTTGTTAAACATGAAATAATGAAATAAAATAAAGAGCCGTTTCTTTTCAAAATTTAATCTCAATTTGGACTATCCTTTATAAGATTATAAATAGTAATAAAACATTTTAAGTATGGTTCCAGAAATATGTAAAAAATTATGTAATGAGAGTAACACATTTAGAATTCCTATTAGGGTTAATTAAGGTAAGGTGTCCCATCAGATTCACCGCACAAAGTCGAATGAAATGAACCCTTTCGTTTGCTTTGAAGTACTATACTTAATTAAAATATGCCAAGCACGTTCTGAGCCTTTAATTAAGTAAGCGCGTTGCCAGTTATTTAAGCCGTCGTAGTCGATTGCCGGCATATTCTGGTCGGGCTTTTGTCACTTGTAGACATAAGCTGAAATTGATATTCCACGGATATCTACAAAAGTCAATCCTTAACGATGTGGTAATCTGCTAATGACTGAATAGCCTTTTATAAATCCATGTAGGGACAGTTAAGTTTATATTGTTATCATAACGAGTATATTACTTAAATAATGTTTTAATTGTATTTAGAAAAGAATTATATTTTCTTAACTCCTATTTACCAAGTAATTATTCAAATTAAAAATGTTAGGGAAATAGAAATAAAAGAAAATCGGAAGAAAGGTTATCTCAATTTATTTCTTCAAACTTATTGAATTTCATAACTTATATTGATTTTTTACTTATCTTTAAACACCCCCTGGTGTTGCGATGGTAATGGCTTGCAAATAAAAAATAAACTACCTACCTTAAAAGTGATATAAACCTAAGAGCACGGTTTTGTTATATGAACGTGTCGATTTGTGTACTTTTTACCTTTCTGCTAGCATATTCCCTTTGATCCAAATAAAATATACGCACAACATATCAGCCCTATTCAAAGCAAAAGCAATTGCTCAATTCAATTCTGTTTGATTTATTTTCGACTTTGGTAATCCCATACTGTGCCTCTTTACACTTTCTTCAGAATCCTCGTTTCATGTAGTATGACGGCAATGATTTAAAATTTATCCTTTTTGAGTGATAAATCACACCCACTTTTTGTGGCGAAATAAAAAATTTCGTGCTTGCGAATGACTTTTTTACAAATAGTATTTTTCGGTGCATTTTCTAATGATTTATTATGGATTAGATTGATTAGAATGATTTGGGCTCCAAAAGAATGTACTACATGCAAAGAAGACTATAAATTATAATGATTGTTTTGATTTTAAGAAATATTGTCCATGTAGATGAGCAATAATGAGATTCTATCAAACAGAGGTTCGATAGATTTTGCGACAAATCATTTGCGTACTCCAAATTTTTGTAGTGTTATCAAAGACCTTACGGTCCAAATCTCTCACTCAGTAAATTCTACATTTAAGTTGTAAAAATAACTCATGTATTTTTTTTATAACTAAATAATTTCTCATCACGAGGGTAAATTGAAAGTTTTGGAACTTATCAGTCTATTCATATTATTCAAATAACTTTATCATCCTGAAGTTTCCTTGAAAATACAGAACCAGATGTTTTACACTTTTTGCCGGCTTTTCATACTAATGCTTTATTTCTTAGATGAGCAGGCCATTGTGCAAAATATTCTCTAGTTGGATAAATGTATTCATTCGCCTTGAGAGAAAAATCCGTGTGCTGAAATATTTGCATACGTATTGAAGAAAATGCATCCATGTAGCCTCTTGAATTCCTCGTTTGGCTGAAAAATTCTTAAAATTTCTTGAAAATGCAATTTCCCTTTAAATCACTTCGTTTGTACATAAGGAAAACATTTAAGATTTAGAAAATTTCTATTAGAATTTTATCCTTCAAGCTTACTGTTAACATAGAAAATCTTTGGATTTCTTTCTTAATAGAAAGCCTTTTTGAACAAAAAAAGTAATAATGAAAACTTCTTCAAAAGTGAGGCATGAAGTCTGAATGATGCTTTAGTAGAAGCGAAAATAATATTCAATTTCTAGAATACACTTCTTGAAGGAAGGGAAAGTGACCAGGAAGAGCATCTAAATAAAAGAACACTAAAATCTAAGACTATAGCAATATATACTTAACATTATTTCGTAATGTTCTCAAGTACGTTCAGTTATTGCGACCTGTGGAACGGACAAAACAAAAAAAAAATAGATGACATTTTAGTAATGTGCTCAAACTCTCTCGAGGGATACCCTAGTTACCTACAAAAGAAAAATTTCATCCATTCGACCCCGTAGTTACTTAGAAAATCGAGAAGATTTATTGGGACAACAAACGGCTAGACGGTAATACGAATAGACAAAAATGTATAGCCTCTATTTTAGGCCTCCGCGCTCGGAATACTTTCCCGTTTTTCTTCTTAATAAGCCTGCAATTTGGTGTTTTGTTTTGGCTTTTTATTTTAAATGAACTTAAGAACTACAGAAATTGTTTAACAATCTTTAGCATCAATTGTAAATAAATTCAATGAAAGTACTAGTTGTGTTAAATTCTAGGTTTTTACTGCAAATAAGAAAATTTTAAAAGGAAAAGAAAAGCCATATGGCGAAAACAATTTACTTCAATCGTATGCTTCATTGCCAGAACCTTTAAAATAGTTTCCTAGATTAAGGCGAAGTATTCTTTCATACAATTTACAATAGAATTCCCTTTACTCTGTTAGAGTAAGCTACACTGAATCTGAATATTTTAAGTATTTCTTATCCGAAAAAAGTGTACTTTTATGATATTTTCATATTAAATAATGTAAAGTCTCATCTAAGAGTAAATAGGAATGTGCGTAGCAACTATCTTTTAATGAATGTATCTTACAATTGGTAAAACAGGTAAGCACAAAAAGCATTAAAGTACAGGTAATCCTTGTATACCGCTGTACTGTGTAACGTGTAATTTTACCTCGTAACACTAGAAAGCTCCATAAGAAACCAGTTTAAGAATCGCGGAATCCAACAACTAGGGTTTTATTGAACGAAGAAAATTATGCAGAAGAAATAACGTCTAGTGATGGTAACTTCCGCATTATACGAGAGTTGCTTATAGTCAAAATTGCTGAAGACCCGCTCAAATTATGAAAGAAAAGCTCTAAGTCAGTGGAATAATCTTTGAGAATTTCACGAAAATTAAGAAAAATTTAAGCGACTTGACAAAATTAGAGAAAGTTTTTCAAAAACACAAACTTTTGAGTTTGTTGAAAAAAAAATACCGTAAATGAAAAACACGGCTTTTCTCCTATTTTTAAAATAAGAAAATGAATTAAAAAAATATCATAAAACTCAGACCCATAGCCTAAACTACGGCTGGAACTTTAGACTTTTATTACAGGAACCAGATTTAAGTCTATCGCGTATATAATCGAAAATATGCTCCATACAGTTGACATTACCCTTTTCATACAAAAAGTCGCACGGTTTCATTACAAAAAGGTGGGCCATAAATCTACTGCACATGCGAGAAGCTACAAATCAAAAGCCTTAGGTAATTGAACATTTTCGTATCCGAATTCATAATCTGTAGAAAAAATCATATTAAAATCATACTTCATTGCTCTAAGGCGGGAAAAATTGTTGACCTGTGAATTATAAGTGTTTGCACTATTATACTAGAAAGACAATTAAACGTTTATTTAAGCAGATAAATAAGAAATTAAAATTACCTAGTGATAATTAAATGAAGTGAATTAAAACTATAGCAATTATTTCATAATAATCTAAAGTTAACTAAATCTGATTCAAATCTTTCAGATTACAGCATAAAATTATTAAATCATAATAAGGTAGAGAACAGTCTTTGCTCACACCTGTATAACAAAAGAAAATGGTATGGGTTGATAAACTTTATGGGTTTATTGAGGATTTTCCTGCCTTGCTTTCATAAGATTATTTTCAGGTCAAGCTATTTCTCCAAAGACTCTGCTAGGAAGAAGTTTTTAGATATTTCTCCTTAGAGCAGTTGTGATATAAACACACAACTTAAAGTTGGCCGTACCTGAAGATAAATGATGTAACATTTGCAAATTAACTTTATTTCTCTGGGCTATTCAAGGGAACTTAAATTCATGCCTTACTTCTGTGTTTTATGTTATTAATGAAGTTCAATTATTAGGGCTTGTCCTCCATAAAGAAACACATAAAATACTCCTGTTTGAATGTTTTATTATCTCAAGGAAAAATTTTATAGTACCTATTTTTTTACTAAATTAATTTAAATACATATTTGATCCCAAATGGAATTTTTTTCTGCTCTACACATCCCATAGGGCACAGAGATTATATTTCAATTTGTAAGAATGTAATAAGGTTTTATAAAACAAATGGTGTTACAAAATAAGGATTTTATAAAACTATCTTTATTAAGAAAGGGGTTAACGTTAATAGCAATTTAAAACATTAGAAAATTGGAGTAAATATGTTATAACTTCTTCGCATAAACTTTTACTCTGCCTGTTATTAATAAAAATGTTAGCAATCATTAAAACAATTAAAATTGTGTAAAAATAAAAAAACCCAAATACGATTTAGGCTATTGTATATAAACCCCGTACAGGTGCGTATATATAAAAAATTTAACGTGTATATATGAAACAATATTAAGCATTTTTTCTAAAAATAAAATTACATAGAAATGTACTGCAATTTTTGCATTTGCCTCACAGTGAATTGCAATTGCCGCGTAAATAGAAAGTCTTTTGCATTTCTTCAACTATGTAAAATCGTGTAATTCGCATGCCGTGTAAATCGAGAGCTAAGTATGTATACACTTCGACCTACATACAATATTCGAGGTATTCCAAGCAATAACATAAATTTACGTTTGTGTCTCCGCTTTTTTAATGTAATCTGGCGTCTATAGAAGAGTTTAAAAGTTTTAATGGAGTACTTTTGTGTTAAATTGCATCTTAGGACCAAAATCAAAAACGTTAAATAAAAATTCCGCTTTAACTATAGCTTTATTAAAATAATATTTGAGCTACTTTGAGAAGAATAAATTTTCCGTAATATGCCGCATCTGATTAAGGGGTTTGGTTTATCACTATGACGGTTGGAAAAAATCAAAGTTGCATATTACTAAAGTACATTCAATTTTTCGAGAATTTGTCTACAAATTTTTACATTGAAATTCGCAGAAATAACAAAGTTATAAGAAGACTGTCCGAATCAGTCATTTGGGCTGAGCACACCGTCTAAAAAAAAAAAAACCAAAAAGCGGCCACGTTTCGCGATAACCACACTTCTCTAATTTAATAAAACACTTGATTTTTTGATTTCAGATCAACCCTTCTTGAGATCTGCTGCGGGCAATAAAGACAAATGTGCTCAAGGCACTTTTATTCAAATTGTGATAACTTTGTTCAAAGTATGAGTAATAACATGTCCAATCTGCGATTCCTTTTATTTTTTAAATTATTTAAATAAATTCCGAAAAACAACACGCCTTTTGGCTGACCCTTAAAACTGAAGTCTACATTTTGCCGTACGGAAGTCCCTTCATTAAAGTTAGTATAATATTTATTCGCATAAACAACGAACTTTTCTTAATTTTACTGATATTTAATCTCAGAAATAAACACATTTTTCAAAACATATCGCCCGCAATGATAAATTTAACATTCAGACAAATTGAGTCTCAAAAAAATTTAATCAATCACGTTCGAACAATGTCTCTATAGTTAGAACCAGCGATCATTTTTGAAGTGTCAGTTTTAAATCAATCAAAATGCGGGGCAAATTGTTTTGAGATATTGAACCCTAGGCTACAGATAGACACTTTGAGTAGTTCCACCGGGTATGATGAGTTTCATTATAAAGCTTCTATTATTTCCTTTTTAGGCACGGAACCTTAAAAATCAAAAACTAATCTTGAGATTGCAGTTTTATATTCAAAGCAACACGCAAACAATTTAGTTTAATGAAATGTGAAAACCATAATTAGCTTTTCGATTTAACTCTTGAATGTTGTGTGGGTGCGTTTAGAAAATGGGAATGTTAATAAATCCTCTGAATTCTAAAAAAAATGGGAATGTTAATAAATTCTCTAATTCTGAAAATGGACGACTTTAGTAAATTCTGTCTGAAAATGGTTAGAGCTTTAGGTACACAGGTAACAACATAGTTCATAAAATTCGGCCACATGAACTTGTAACTCCATTTTGCTGGAATAAAATCGGAAATAACTCAAAATTAGTATTACCCTTATAAGTAACAATTAATTCACAACTCTTCGCTTTCACTTTTACGGATTACTTCGGCTTAAGATGATCAAATGAGTGAGCGTCTTTCTCAAATGGGCGCTTATTTACCTTTGTTTACTTTAATGAAATCCTAAGCAGCTCTAAGCTGTTGGTAGGGGGAAGTTAATCTTCATTGTAGAGCAACCCAAAATTATGAGAATTCGTTCCCAAGCGCTTATCATTTTCGTTCTTCTAAGGAATTAACAATTTTTCTGTCGCACTAATTAAGCCCTCCGCCAGAACACAGCTCTTAATAGCCCTTTATGTTTCCTTGGCGTGATGCGAAGAGGAATTTTTCTTGTCGAACTCTTATATCATAGTAAACCACAAAATAGGGAGGAAATTACGGACTTCCTTAATCATTTATCTCCAGATGTGTTTGAATAAGAAACTATGGACACAAATAAATCTTTTATGAAAAAAAATTCCCTTAATGTACACTTGTAACGAACCTGGGACGAAGATGTTACTACAGAATGAAGCGGACTATTGGAAGCGAGAGTATGGTAGATGCCAAAATAAAGTTATTACAACTCTGCGGGGAAGATTTCTTCACTGCGTAGTGAGTTTAAAGAATGAACTTAAGTACAAAGTCGAAGTTCAGGGTTAATTACAATCACACCCGGTGCAGATGATTGCAAGATTTTATAAGTCAAAGTATTTGCGGATAGGGCGATGAAATTTCGAAAAAATGGTAACAGTCCCGAGGAAGAAATTTCACGAATACGTCCATTTACTAAAGTGAATATATAAATAAGTAATAAACACATAAATGAGTAATTTCGACTTTTTCTCTAACGTTCAAAGGCAAAATCATGTTAAAATGCGCAAAAAGTGGTACCCTCTTCTAGTTCATTCGTAAATTGGCTCTTTACGTGGAAAAATAGTCACAGCAACAGGTAATACTTGCCATTGGCACTATAAGATGAAAGCTTAGTGTTGCTCCAAGCAATGAAACTCCGAATATTTAATGGATCAATGAAACATAATGAATAAAACTAGCGATCCGATGAGATTTAAGGACACTTTAATGAAGGAGAATCAATTTACGATTGTTAACAAGTAGGCAAGAGAATTGCTTTGATAGATCTCACAGCAAATTTATTTATCTAATTATACCATGGATTATATGTTTCAAATTCCGTAATTAAATTTATCATTTCTGAGAAACAAAAATGTCAATTCAGAAAAATTTCTCGTTGAACTTATTCGAGAACAATAAGAAAGGAAAAATAGTAGAATGCTTCTGAAAAAGAAGTAGCTCCTTTCTGGGAATCACTAATTTCATCATTGTAGATGATTCCGGGGAAAAACTTTTACGGAAATATTGAAATAAATGAATTCCACATATTTTGGAAATATTTTCGAGAGAAATGTGGTAAAAGGGAAATGTTCTCTTAAATTATATGCAAAATATGCATGGACATTTGCTACTTGCTATAGAAGAATTCGTTTTTGTACATAAAATTTGTAAAAATACAAAGATAAATAAATGTTGCGGCTTTAACAAAATGAAAGTTCAAAAATTTCTATTTACTCTTTGCGGGACCATAAGAGGATTATTGTCGGATTAATTTGATGATTAAAGGAAACCATACGGAATAACAAACTGAAACAGCAAATGGAATTTTGTGATACTCGAGACTTCTAGAAATCCCTCTCCATTTGTGCTTTTCACTAGCCACATGTTAATACTGTGATATTTATTTAGTCCGAATGGAAGTGGTTTTATTTACAAATATTAAAATATTTCGCCAAGATAATCGCGTTAACTACTGCTGCGATTTTACATCCTTAATTCTTTACACTTACCATTCAATTATTTTATAAAATTCGTTTTTTTTTCATTTTCTGTTTCATGGGAATTTTTATGCTTTTATTTAATTCAGTTTGGTTTAATTATTTTAGTTTTTTAAAATGCCCTGGGTTTCGTAGACTGATAAAGCCTTTAAAAATTGAGTTTTGTTTGTAATCTAATAATTTTTTAATATTATTATCCTTTCAAACACATTTTTTCATTAAATATGCATTATTTTTTCATATTTATTGAATTGTCGAGGCGTGTAATTGGAAACGGTTAAACACTTCATACTTTCTCCCACCCCGTCCCGCATACGTAACATGTGTAGAATGTCACTCAGTGCTGTCACAAAAGGGGTAGAGGTGTTACGCGTGCGCTCGAAATTAAGTACGTCCAAAATATTTTCCCACTTTTGTTATAATTTTCTTCATTCAAGATAACCAATGAAACCTTTGCTCTTTGGAGTTAGAAACAAACGAATTTCATTAACATTTTGTCTTTAGCCTTGGTTTTCTGATTTCATGTAGTTTTTGATGGAATGTAGGTATGATTTTAAGCAACAGCCACTTTGTTTTCGGTTGCCTACTTCGGGTAATTAGGAACGGTTTAAAGAAGGTAATTCGTAATGCATCAGTGGCGAATCTAGCAAGAGTTATGTCTGTGATTTATATACAATCAAGTAGCCAAATATTTTAGGTACTTAAAGAAGAATTATTTGGTTTAACTTCGAAGTTCCTAACTATACCACCCAAGTCCCCAATAACCCCAAGAGATATGGGGTAAATAGGAACGAATATAATTTCATTTTCTTTTTAAATTTTAATAAAAAAGATTATTAAAGTTTGTGTTTCAATAAAAGTTGATTAAATCTGTGACTTTGTTTGATTGCTTTAGATTTTTTATGTCAGGTGTTCCCAATTACTTCACTCTCCCTTACATCCTAAAGCTCAGCAGATTTTTTTACAGCCGCAAAGATTTCATCTTATTACGAAAAAATCCCAAATGAATTCAACAATATTCCTGCAGCCATGTTATGAATAAGCCCTTGCAAGAAATAACTAATTTTTCCATTGTTCAGTGAGAGCAAAGCCTTTGCTTTTATACTAAATGGAAATTTTACCTGAAAAAGTCCTGTCATCAGGGATTCCTAAAAGTACGTTCGTTAACAACTGCTTTTTCCCAGGATAGAAGCGAATGCCATGAAGGTGATATGTCCTCTAACCTAGAGCCATTAAATAAAATCACCTTAGAGATATAACAAAAGCTTATTAACCACTTGCATTGTAACACACTCAGAGGCGAGTTAAATCCCACTGCGCTGTACGTACCTATTAATTCTTTGAAGCAACAAAGAAAATAATCCACCAATATATTAATACTACATGATAGACGGGCTACCTTAGTCCTGATCTGTCCTATAACCTGATTTTATATAAACAAGTGGTTTAACATTTTGTAATATGCGTACCAAGGTGTGAAAACACTTTAGAGCATTGTAATAAATTGTATTTATACTATGTACTTATTTATTATAGTGTTTAAAGAAAAAGTCTGCTTTTGTACACATTATTGCTTTATTTTGTTCAAAAACTCCTTTAGCCGATTGCAAAACAAAAAACACTTTTTATATATGTGTATATAAAGCCTAACTTTCTAGTTAGTTCCAGTGGAGCAGATCCAGTGAATCCTTAATCGTTCAGTTTTACGTTTCATAATAAGCTACAAAACACTAAAGTTCAAAAATTCGATATTCCTTGCAAGAAGTTGGGAAGCTTGGCGTAGGTAGCAATATCCAAATTGGTAAGAGAATTGCATTTAGAAGTTCTATTATGACGAATGAAATGCAAACTTCTTTCTATTTATTTATTACTCTATCTTTTGCAAATAATAAAAAGGTGCATTCAGAGAAAAGTATATGCTGATTATGACAAATGATATTTTTATTTTCAATATCTGAAATCTAAAATTGTTTTTGGTTTTAGTGTACAAACTTTTGTTGACAAATGTTGTTTACCGTGCATTTTTTCTTCAAACAAATGTCACAGTGTTGGCGATAACACCAGTAAGCACTTAATGATCCATACCCGTATATCGCGTATTGATTCTTTTTTAAATAGCATGGAACACACGTGTGAAATACTTTCGCGATTATGAGTTTAAGTAAATGGTCCATGGAAAGTTCTGAACAAACTTTCACGTACTGCAGCGTCATCGTGTCGTACCGTGAAATGGAGAGTGCCATAAAAATCATTGAAGTTGCTCGTACGTGGATTCATAAAGTATTTCATTTTAAATTTAGTAAGTAGTAAAATCATTTTTACAAAATTGAAAATATAAGCGCGAAGTTTTTGAATTCAAAATTAATTTTACAAAAATAATATCTATATAAGTATAATAAACTTCATACATTAAATTTTTGTGTACTTTTATGAGTATGAGTTACGAATTAATTACTCATTACACATAAATAACTTGTTTTATGGCTTTTTGTTTCTTTTTCTTAATTGTCGTACATTAAAACCTCTTATTCTTCTTTCTCAGGTTTGAATAATTTGCTTTATTATGGCATAATTTCCTTGTGAGTCCTTTACATTTTCGTAATAATCGATTTAGTTGACCGTTTAGCTACTAGAACTACTTTCAGATTTATAGAAAATTAAATGCTTGCCGTGATATAAGACCTATTGCGTGCAGTTTATTAAATACGACTTTAATGAAGCAAGTTTTAAACGTTTTACTACATTTCTGTAATAAAACTGCAAGCCGTTTACCCTTAATTTTCATTCTAGTTTTGAATGGAATTATTCAAATGAAAGTCACTAATTAATCTTGATATCATAAATACATTGTTTATAGAACATGAAGGTCTAGACAACCTCGCAGAAATGTATTGTAAATTTTAGATGACACGCCGATTGTGCTATGAAGTACGTTTTGTTAATATAAATGCAAATTGAGATTTCCAAAGCAGACACTGAGTTATTTTAGCATATTATTACATACAGTTCGCCAATTTAAATTTCTTTACCAAGCTTGAAAATTTTATGCAAAAGTAAAATATGAGTATCGGTATAACTACAAATCATATTTAGATTCTGTAAATAATTCACTGGCCAAATCTGTTTCACATACGCCATAGAAATAGTTTTATTATATTATAATAACTTCTTATATGAATGGGAATAAACATGTTAAACTTTTCTCTATTATAGAAAAAGGGGTTTCTAAGCACAGACCTTTAACGTAACGTAACGTATAATACCACTTTTAGATTAAAATTGTTCATTGAATTTGAATTATATTAAAAATAAAATCGGAATATAATTGTACATATGTGTCAATAAAATCTAATAAATATAGTGTTTAGTAATAAATGTATTCGTTATTTTCACATTTATAAATTTGAATGCTGAAAAAGGAGGACCAGAAAAGAGCAGCAGGTGTCACTGAAAATATTGACTTGTTTTAAGAATTCAAATATCAATCGAATTCCATTATTTTCTGTTACGAATGATACGTAATTTTCCCCCAGCTTTCACTCAATTTTACGCAAGTGCTTCTCCAGAACGAAGTTTTTGTTAAATAAATTGCACCATCACATCTCGTGTGAGTCTCGTGTGAATTCAATCAATCGTTAAAGCTTTGTTCTTATCTAAGTTTCGACAGAAACTTTAAACCAATCCTCTGTGAACGTTCGAGATGAATCAGAGCATTTCCTTTTATGAAAAGTTGATCGAACCTTTACTGCCAGCAGATAGGACAGGCTAGAGGAGCCTGAACATCTTTATATGCACGCCTTTGTGTTCAATTCAATTTCTCTTTTAAGTTTGATATGTACTTGAAAATAGATAAAAATATTGAAGTTGCAAGTTTAGAGAGTAGGGGATTTTTAAAAAATCCACAATATATTACACGATTGGTTGTTGAAGTTGAAAAATATATGTTCTATCTGATGTCTAGTCAAACCAAAATTTCGCACATATATAAAAGACGTATTGTCGATTTCTTATATTTCCTACGAAGCAAAATAATTGTTCTTTTTTCTCCCCTTTATCACGAAAACTGTGATTACTTAGGTAGATGCTGAACAACTAAAATAAATCAAATGCTTTTTCCGTAGTTTTACGATTTATCGTGTTTGACTAAATAAAAATTCAAATAAAAATGTTTACCAGTGTTCTCTTACAATTTAAAATGGTTTTATTTTATTACGTTTTCATTGAAGAATTTTATTAAGTTCAAGACCATATAATATCCAGAGCTTTGAAGACAAAAAAAAAACATATTTATATATATTCATATAAAACTTAACTTTCTTTATATACACCCTATGGAGCTCATTCGCATGAGCTTCTACATCTGACCTAATGGATCCTTATTCACTTTTACGTCCCATAACGAGCTACAAGTCTCCAAAGTCCACAAATTAGGTATTCTTCAAAAGAAACATTATGGATGACAATCTTAAGATTTTGATAAACATAACTTCCAGTCTGGTACACGAATATCATTTTCAGTTTTTTTGCTTTTAAGATGTTCTATCTGTAATATCCTTTAAATTCACAAAGGAAATTGGATTTAGCAGTTGGAACAAGATTTATGATATTCCACTTTGATTATATTAAAGGCTGTAGAACCACTTAATTGAGCTTATTAATCCAGCAGAGCATATAATCGCTATTAATGTTTATGCTTCTTCTCAATAAAAGTTAAATTTAAGAAACACGTTAGAACAAAGTTCAAATTTTTAAATATATAATTCAATAGTGAAAAGGTATGGAGAAGTGTTGAACAAGATTTTATGTAAGACAAGAGGTATGTAGACAAATTATCCTCTAAATTAATTTAATGTGTTTTCTAAAACTAGCCTTATATTCATCGGAGACAAATTATAAATTATATAAAAATCCAAAACTTTAAGGTGACAAAATTGCTGTTTTCTTCTAATAAAATGAAGTCACGTTTCGGCAATTTCCGAAAACAAATTGCAAATACGAAATGTTGAAATGGAAATCAACAGAGACTCTGCGCGCCCTATCGTAAATACCAAAGTTAATCGCCCGCACGCAATAAATTGTCGCGGTTATTATTCTAGTTTATATGGATTAGCACTGTCATACATGCCCCCGTGTAGGTCCATGCCCAGTTCGCACGGGTATCGCTGATCCTGCATGTGCATCAAGGCCAAAGCCAAATAGGGCTTAATAAATTTGTCACTTGTCAGTAGTTCGCATAGATTTTCAATTCTGCCAGTTTTGACGCCGGTGCTTAATTATTGCTCACATGGTTGTCATCCTGCATGAAGAATGTCCATGCAGGAAGGAAATAGGGTTACAAGGTCTGGAGCATGGTGAACGAACTTTGAATAACCTTGTTATATGACTTAAAATTTCCCATCATTGGTTTCTATATAAACTGAAATGCACATGAGAGATAGTATTATACACCCACTGCCGTCCATTACTCTGTCCCCTGCGATCGCTTCAATTCCGAAATGGACAGATTTAATATGGAAAGAAAGTGGGAGACCAGATTTATCCGCAATCCACGCTTCATCAAGCAATTCTGAGATGAAAATCCGAAAGTCCAGTCATGAACATCAGAAATTGCATTTTGAACTGAAGCGGGAAACCGCAATAATCATTACCTCTGGCCGCACCAATAAACTGATAAAGCGGTGGATTTGTGTATTGTTGTGCAATTGCAGAAACATCTTGACCTCGCTTGGTGCTTTTATGATGTGCTCAAAGCATGCTTCATAAAATTGTTTTATCTTGTCCAGAATAAAACACACCCCCTTTTGCATTCGAGACTCCAATTTCGATTCAGGATTGCTTATCCTAGCACTTCTATTTTAACTTCAACCGAGTCTGAAAACGTTTTTCAAGATTCTATCAAACCCGAGTGGCCGTAATTCAGTTCGAAAGCTCCTTAGAAGTGTAAGGGGCCCGAAACCGAGTTCTTAAGTCTCCTCGCATGCTGCGATAATGTGAACTGTTTGCATCTCATCCTTGGAATAGTTCCGTTGAATTTTTAATTTGCCAAGTTCATTTCAATTGCTACGTGACGAATTTGCGACTAAAATTGGTGTCATTCAGATTCACGTAAATCGCTAGTTCAGCGTCTAGTCGGAAGAATGAAATCCTGAAAGTTTTGTCTAGTCTGTTCTAGTTTAATCTGATCTAGCCTTACGAAACACATACATATATATTCAATTTTAGTAAGCTATTTTATGTTTAGTCATCAGGCCCTAAATTTGTAGGCTTTATTAGTTTTCATTATAATATTGATTAGATATTTTTATGTATAATTTCAACCACTTCTCGTCGAGCTATTAATCGGTCTGCTGAGCTTTGAAAGATTTAAAATATTTTTCATTTTTTCGGAAATTAATAGTTAGAACAAAGCCCCCAAAATTCCTTCAACTCGTAGACTATTTTCAAAGATATACCCTTCACGCCACATTGCGCTCAGGCACTTTTACTTATCTTCAAGCCATTAGTGCATTTTCTCAAACTTTATTTTTAAAATCTTTTCATTACTTGTTTATTTTCTTTTTTTACTATAAAAAATAAACAATAATTTTTTTCCCACATGATATTTTTGTAAAATACTATAAAAGGAACATTATATGAGGAAAATATGGTAACTTATTAGTTATCAATCGATAATATTGACTTGTCGTTAGCATTAGAGTATACTAAAATTATCATTCGAAGAAAATGGTCAGGAAAAAAAATCATATCATATTTCTAATTACGTTTTTAACAAACTTGGATTGTACGAAGCGATTTTTATGAATACACACCAAGAGTGTGATGTCAACAAGCATAAAATTAATAGAGTCAAAGAATCCGAATGCGAAATAAAAAAAATAATTAGAAAATTATAAAATATCATTTAAAATTAATTATATACTATAAGTAAATAAATTTATATATCTCCATTCGAAATTATCTCGCTATGACTCTTCATTGGATACTCATGCCTATTTGTTCTGAATCAATAGAAAAAGACAATTTGATACTAAATGGTCGCCAGAGACCACCATCTACATTTTGATTTCCAAAATCAAGACGAATCTAACGATACCTCATTTATTAAAATCCACCAAGTCGTTTGTATTCTGCGAGGGAATAAAGAATTCGACATAGTCCCCTTTTTGCTTGGGCGCAGTCGGGTAAACATTCCCCAAATATTTTGTTAAAATATTACTTTTTCGTGGATGAAATTATGTTGCTCGTAATAAAAATATCTTTTCGATTCAAACTGCATTCAGTTCCTTTAAAATTTAATCCGGCTCTTGCAATATCACTCTCTAATTAGTAAACTATTTAAAACTATTAGCTTCAAATAAAACGATTATTTGCTTTTCGTTCATCATCCTTTCTCTTTTTTAATTTGAAATCAGAAATAATAAATTATCCCTAAGAACAGTCTAATAATTGAAATAGCGCAAAAAAAATAAACAGTGTGATAGCTATTCTTATTATTTTAATACATATTTTAATTACAATTGTTCTGGAAATAAAAGTTTATTTTAAAATACTTATATTGTTTTTTATAAGAAACATTTTCAAAGGTAGGACATTATTTGAATGCGATTTTAACTCCATATTTCAAAAGTACTGGCATATCTAAATTCTTATCAAATATTCAAGAATAGGTAATACCGGTGTAATCGCGATATTTATCTCGCCTTCGCACCAACTTTCCATGTGGAGCTTTCTACGCGTTGCTTTGCGGATAAATAAAATTAGTAACACACCTGGTGCTTTTTCGTTAATAGCACCCTTAGAGAAGACCAAATGGGACCTAAGGTTCCCCAAGTAATGCGAACTGTTCGCATAGTTTTTTTTCGAAGATGTTTTGGTAAATTTTTAATTTCATTCCGATTATCTTGGTGTAGTATTTATGGCTGAAATTGGGAAATTCCTTCCTATATCCAGACTCACATAAATCGTGGAATAAGCTTCGAAATACCCCCTTGAGGGGCGTTATGCGTATTGTAGGGGTTTACATCGTCCTAGAAATAAATCACTCTCCCTTTTAATATGATTTTTGGATATGTTGATAACGCAATGGTACGCTTGTGCTTTTATTAGCGAAGGATTCTTAATATGGAGTCGCAATGCTTTGTTCCGATGCGCAAGGTGGCTCTGGCTCGTAACAAATGTTTTGTGGTAATGTCTTGTCTTGTTTGTTCAATTTATCACAGGGGGCTTATGAGTCTGAAGCTGTGCAGTAGGCTGAATTGTTACCAGGAAACTCCGTTGATATATCTTAATTAGGTCGCTCAGAATTGTTATGATTATTCATACCGACGGCTATGCAAACAGGTTCAAGTCCTTAACTCAAGGAGTCAACCTTACCCAGCCTGGGATCAGGCGAATAAATAAGACAGAATTTATGTGGGTATCATCATGATGGCAATTTCCAAGGATCGCCTTATTTACTGTCCTGTATATGGCAGCAATAAAAAAATTACAAACATCGATTTAGTCATACCTTTTAAATAATTCAGAAACAAGCAGGCATAATACCTTCCATATCTCAGGGCTGTTATGAGCTTGCCAACACATATCTTCATTGAATTTAATAAATTTAATTTCGCGAGTGAAAATGTCGTCCGGCTTTTCGGGAAACTCAAACGACCTGTGCAGTATTTTACGATTTAATATCTCCCTTGTTACAGATAGTTGTCCATTTTTGATTTAAGGATTTACTGACAAAATCATTATTAAATTTTCCCATTAAGTTCAGAGTGTACACCCAATTAAAATCACTTTTCTGCTCCCGACAACTTTAATTATTATGTATATTGCTGGAGGTAATATATAATTACTTTACAGATGGACATTCTCTGATGAGGTTCATATTTTAGGTTTTAAATGAAAGCATTTCGCAATATTACCCTGTCCTGTTATTAATTTTAAACATTGTTTTGTGAACTATAATGAGCTCAGTAAAAAA